>JAWPHD010014097.1:0-63696 GCA_037043455.1 Cyrtodaria siliqua
TCTTGATTGGGCCTATCCGCTTCGTCTGTAGCAAAAAAGCGGGGGTATTCATCACCTTCATTGATAGTTCTAGTTATTGGAGGTCTCTGACTGGTACATATTGGAGGTCACTGACCAGTACATATTGGAGGTCTCTGACCGGTACATTATTCAGATTTTTGAGCGACAAAGTTTTTATTTATGAGATATGGCTAGATATATAGGAGAAAAGAACATGCATAAATATAAATTAATAACTGATGTTTAGAGTAAAGAAAATGAATAACTGAAAATGATGAAACTCAAAAGAAAGGCAAATTCTCCGCTAATCCCCATTAAGGAGAATATAAAATAATTTTTGCTAAGAAAGTTTATTTCATATTTTTGCTAGGGAATGATGGATGGAATATACTTCTGGCAAGAATTGAAAATGTTAAAAAAACTGCTACACCTTTACATGGAACAGTGTTCAGAATTGTTAAAAATTTACAGACCGGAGTCAGACCCGGAGTCAGACTATCAAATAGAATCAAGAGAAATTGTCTCCTTTGTTGCTATACACTGCACTGTAGTTAAGCGTTGCAGGTGAAGAGAAAATTGAAATTTTAGATATCCCTACCTCACTGAATTAATTGAAATTTGGCACCATTGTTCTTGATTGTATGGAGATTTGTTCAGTAAAATAAGAAATCAATTTAATAATTCAATACTTAACAAGAGGTCAATGACCTTGAAGTTCTACTGATAGGTTTTTGATAGCTAGATAAGCATTCCTGTGAAGTTTCATGAACATCTGTCAAGTAGTTTCAGAGGAGTAGTCTCTATAAGTTTTTACTTTATAACTCTATGTAAACAAAGATGGCCGTGGCAGCCATGTTTAATGTTGAATCAAAATAATTTTCAACAAGGATCAACATCATGTCATGTTGATCATTTTAGAAAAAGTTCCATATCAATATCACTTATAGATTTCAAGAGGTAGTCTCTACAAATTTGTTCTTTAATTATTTTTATTAGCCCTGGTGGCCATCTTGAATTTCCGGCCGATCTGAAATTTTGCTAGGATCAACTAGATATCAAGAGCAACATTCCTGTGAAGTTTCATGAAAATCCGTCAAGTGGTTTCAGAGGAGTAGTCGCTACACGCTTTTACTATATAACTCTATGTAAACAAAGATGGCCACTGGCAGCCATGTTTAACGTCGAATAAAATAACTTTCAACAAGGATCAACATCATGTCATGCTGATTATTTCAGAAAAAGTCCCATATCAACATCACTTAAAGTTTTCAAGAAGTTGTCAGTACAAACTTGTTGTTTAAAAATTTGTTTTTAGCCGAGGTAGCCATCTTCAATTTCCGGCCGGCCTGAAAAATTTTGCTAGGATCAATTACACATCAAGAGCAACATTCCAGTAAAGTTTCATGAAAATCCGTCTTGTAGTTTCAGAGTAGTAGTCGCTACAAATATTTATTATATAACTCTATGTAAACAAAGATGGTCACCGGCGACCATGTTTAATGTCGATTCAAAATAATTTTTGACAACGATCAATACCATGAGTATATGTAGCGGTCATTTTTAAATTCTGGCCGGCCTGAAATTTTGCTAGGATCAATTAGACATCAAGAGCAACATTCCTGTGAAGTTTCATGAAAATCCGTAAATCCGTATGGATATTTGTTCAGAAATCAATTCAATACTTAACAAGAGGTCAGTGATCTTGAAGCTCTACTATAGGTTTTTGATAGCTAGATCAGCATTCCTGTGAAGTAGCATGAAAATCTGTCAGTAGTTTCAGAGGAGTAGTCGCTACAATTTTTTACTATATAACTCTATGTAAACAAAGATGGCTGCTAGCATCCATGTTTAAGGTAGAATCAAAACGATTTTCGACAAGGATCAACCTCATGTCATGCTGATCATTTTAGAAAAAGTCTCATATCAATATCACTTATAGTTTTCAAGAAGTAGTCGCTACAAACTTGTTTTTAGCTCGACTGATCAGAGATCAGCAGAGCTAAAGCCGTGGTGCGGCGTCCGTCGTCCATCCGTCTGTCCGTCCGTAAACTTTTGTTTGTAGTGACTACTCCTCTGAAACTACTGAATGGATTTTTAAAAAACTTTACAGAAATGTTACCCATTAAGTCTAGCTGATCCTAGCAAAAAATCATGTTGATGTGAAATCCAAGATGGCCGCCAAATCTAAAAATAGGTTTTTCAAAAACAAGTTTGTAGCGACTACTTCTTGAAAACTATAAGTGATATTGACATGGGACTTTTTCTAATATGATCAGCATGACATGATGTTGGTCCTTGTCGAAAATCATTTTGATTCGACGTTAAACATGGCTGCCAGCGGCTGTCTTTGTTTACATAGAGTTATATAATGAAAACTTGTAGCGACTACTCCTCTGAAACTACTTGACGGATTTTCATGAAACTTCACAGGAATGTTGCTCTTGATGTCTAATTGATCCTAGCAAAATTTCAGATCGGCCAGAAATTTAAGATGGCCACCACAGCTAAAAATAGATTTTTAAAAAATAAGTTTGTAGCGACTACTTCTTGAAAACTGTAAGTGATATTGATATGGGACTTTTTCTAAAATGATCAGCATGATATGGTGGTTATCCGAGTCGAACATTATTTTGATTTGACATTAAACATGGCTGCCAGTGGCCATCTTTGTTTAGATAGAGTTATATAATGAAAATTTGTAGCGACTACTCCTCTGAAACTACTTGACGGATTTTCATGAAACTTCACAGGAATGTTGCTCTTGATGTCTAATTGATCCTAGAAAAAATTCAGGTCCGCTGTAAATTCAAGATGGCCGCCATGGCTAAAAATAAATTTTCAAAATACAAGTTTGTAGCGACTTCTTCCTGAAAACTATAAGTGATACTGATATGGGACTTTTTCTAAAATGATCAGCATGACATAATGTTGGTCCTTGTCAAAAATCGTTTTGATTCGACGTAAAACATGGCTGCCAGCGACTACTTCCTGAAATCAAAATCAATCAGTAGAGCTTCAAGGTCATTGACCTCTTGTTTTAAAAATTATTTTTAGCTGTGGTGGCCATCTTGGATTTCATATCAACATGAATTTTTGCTAGTATCAACTAGACTTCATGGGCAACATTTCTGTAAAGTTTCATGAATATCCATCCAATAGTTTCAGAGGAGTAGTCGCTACAAAAAAAGTTTATGGATGGAAAGACGGACACCACATCTCTGATCTCTGATCAGTCGAGCTAAAAATGCTACATCTAAAAAATATATTTTGCTGTCTGCTATAAATTTCAAAATTTACCCTTAGTGCTTTTAGCCAGTAACAGCACAGTAGAGATAAGAAAGTGAATTGTTCCGCCGAGTTACCACTGATAACAGCATGTGTTACCACTGATAACAACTGTAATTGATGTCCGCCTGGATATTGCTACAAGTGAACCCCGGCCTTTAACATGAAACAATCTTAAGTTCAGTGTTAAAAATATGTTAAAATTTTAAACATGATGTCTTTCGTTTTTCAGTATTCGTCAGTACACACTAACAGAACACGATGATTTGTTGGCAGACAAAGTCTTCAAGGGAGAGATAGCCAGGCTGCGATCATTTGAGAATCAGAGACCGTGAGTATTAACAGGACCAGTCTTCACACATTAGGTTATCTAGAAAACTACACAAAAATAAAGAAACCTGAATATTTTAGAAACTATGCACAAAACACATGCAAACTCTCACCTTTGAACAAAATCCATTTAACCGTTTAAACATATTTCTTTTACATTGATTTTAAATTGATTTTGAAACAAGTTCTTTCACCTTATATTGATCACTCCAGGCTTCCTGTGTAAAACCAGTACTTAGCAATGTGGATTAATCATCATGCTCAAGGCTAAATAACGTGGCCATGGCGAGGATCCAACCCACGACCTCTCCATCTGGAATCTGACCACGCACTGCATTTAACCGCTTTATTAAGAGGTCCTCAAGGCAGATTGGTATATTAACATGTTAATGCCAATTGGATTAACCTACGTAAATAACGCCTGGAATTATTTAAATAATTTTCATTAACACTGAGCTTCATAAATAATTATGACTGTGTAGCAGACGGGAACCATATTAACTGCCTTGTAAATGGTAGTTTCATTTAAAGGCACTTATCCGCCAAATAACAGCAACATTACAATACACAACCATTTATCAAAACTGTCCAGATATTCAGGTCATATAAGGCCATAAAAAATTAATTACCTGGTTCTCAGGCCCGCCCGCATTGCCGATTTTATCTCAAAAGTAATAAATTAAAAAATTGGAAATGCGCTACCGAAATTTCGAGAAAAAAGTTCCGCATCCAAGTTCGTTTCGGTTTTTACATGCAACTACCTCAGGGGAATCCCCTTGTGGGTAGACTGGTGCGCGGCCGACTATCTGCCGCTCTGTTCGCTAGCTTGTGAGTGTTGCAGTCGTACGGGTACCAATTTAGGAGAGTCAGACGCTTGAGATGCTTGGAACTAGTAGGTGTTACAGAACAGGCGATTTATTCAAGCGTCTAATCGACAAAATCTCACAACAACATGCAATATTGGCGGTGTCATCGAGTCGATTGAAGTTCATGCGTGATCTAATAGACTAGTAACCCTGGCTCCAAAAGTACCCAAAGGTAGAACTAATTGCAAAAGTTTTGAAACCTGCATTTTTTTACTCTTGGATCCTTCTAATTGAAGCTGGGAAAAGTTGCATTCTCTGCTGATAGGGGAAGTTTGTTAAAATAATGACCAAAGACGGACACTCATTATTAAATTATAAATTTCATTTATTTCAATAATTGGTGTATATTTA
The DNA here is from genome assembly GCA_037043455.1 of Cyrtodaria siliqua. Classification (NCBI taxonomy): domain Eukaryota; kingdom Metazoa; phylum Mollusca; class Bivalvia; order Adapedonta; family Hiatellidae; genus Cyrtodaria; species Cyrtodaria siliqua. The sequence goes on from JAWPHD010014097.1 coordinate 4,833, forward strand.
ATAAAGATTCAATATATATACCATAGCACATTATATAAACGTAGACAGTGAATATACACACATATTATGATGTGATTTAGACAAAGTCTCTTCATATACATCAAAATAATAATGCAAAACAATACATCAAGGGGTATATTTACCCCACCCACTTATAACAACATAATATTTTTTTCAATTGTTATTTTCAACAATTTTTTGTAGAAATCAAAATCCTAACAATAATCTAAACTATTGTGACATATTTAACCTCATCATGATACAATAACTTCATTAATAGCATAGTTAAATTGAATGTGCTCAATATAAACGGAAATGTTCAAATTGTGTTGAATGTCAGATAGCATTTAGCTTAAACAGTACTGGTATGCTAAACAATATATATTTGTCTATTAATCTTCGGTAATTATTCTACATGTAAGATTAATATTGTGATTTGTTTTCAGTTTGGTATTATTATTTTTTATTTTTGAATGAATCAGAAATACTGCAACACTTAATTAGAAGGCATGTAATTACCCCCACCCACTTCTGTTCACATAGAAACGTATAGGCATATATACCATTTCGGGTTAAATTAAAACTAATAGTTTGAAAAATGATCACTGACAGCACTTATAACATAAAGCACATATATATATATATATCGTCACAACAAGCTATAACTGATAACAGGTTTAAATGAACATGTTCACAAGATTCTGTTTCCAGTGTATATATATACATGCATATCAGGTAGCAATATATTCACCAAAAATACACAAATACAGACATAGTCAAAATTTCTTATTATTATACCATTATTTTGACGTATTCACATACCTGTAAATATCACACTCATATAAATTGGCATTTAAAAGTTGCATGCAATAAACATTTGCCTATCTGTCTGTTATAAAATGTAACCGATCATTCGTAATTTTGATGAAGCACATATATCTCTGTACATAACACAACCACTATTACAAGCAACATGTAAAAAGAGACGTAATGTCGCTCCATTTTACTTGATAGAATACAAAGCTCGTTTACTAGTACAACAGTGGGCAATTATTAGCTTTCAAGTAAACTTATCACTCTGTCTTATCAGTATAAATGCTGTGCAACACCAACACAAGTTCTAATCCAAGTCCTCGTTATTCACCTCTTCGTCTAATGTTGGCAAGTTAGAACAACTGTCTCCGCGACATGCACCACATCCTGGTGAACGATCTAACCCATGTTTGCGGCATGTACAGCGTTTGGTGTCACAATTGTGTTTGCAATTACATCTGATGATCTTCAGTAATTTCTCTGGTGCAGGTGGTAGATCGGTCTTGATAGGCAATAATTTGTTATTGACGAGTTCCCAGCTCCATTCCTGTGCTACGAGTGTATCATTCCCAAGCCATATCTGTGTCTGCAGATATACCCTTAAACTGTGGTATAAGGCCGCGGCACAAGTTGGAGGCAATGTGTGAACTTGAACACATACGTTACTAGTCATAACTTTGTTGGAGAACTTTCTGAAACGCAACACATCTAATCCCTCGTATGGAATTCCGCCATATAACAGGACAATGGCTTCTTCGCAACTTTTTATAATCTCAGTTCTTTGGGTAATGGTGCTGAATGTAATGGCCAACTGTCGAAAATATGGTTCTTTCGTGAAAAGGCGAAGACCAGCGGCTTTACCTATTCCGTACATGTGGGAAGTAGTGTCACAACCGGTAAGAGCATGTATATATGGCAATGCCTGACAGAGCTCTTGTCCTAAGAGGCGTTTTGTATCCTGAATATGCCATAACTTTGGGACGTAATGTGCGGACCGTTTATTATCGGATTTGAAGAACAGGTCATGTGACTGCATATTTGCATGGTGGCAAAGCAAAACTAAAAGATCGGTGTCTTCGCCAATAACAATCGTTTCTTGATTGGAGCTTTCTGACACAGCCGTTTCTACAATCATCATATCAGCATCATCACGGGCATGGATAACGACTACCCCTCTCTCGATCAGGTGTTGTCCAAGCATGTCAATAAACTTTTTTTTATTTTCTTCGTTGTTAAGAAATACATCTTTCTTGGATCTGAATGGCGTGTCGGGTGTAAATTTCACAACTGTACCAACGACGCCCTTTCCTCGTCGAATATGGGTTATGTCCTTAATGCTAGGACCAGATAAATATCCATCAAATACAACAGTTGCTCCAGTATACCTCTTTTGGATGCATTCGTAGTACTGGTTACAAATCTGTAGAAATGTAAAGTTCTTTTGCCAGGGGATTCGTTGAAGTAGTGATCCTCCATCTAAGACATACTTTACATCAGATGGAACTTCTTGGGTACTACATTCTCCTAATCCCCATATTGCATCGGCTAGTCCTGCCTTCTGTGCTGGTCTTGGAAGACCTGATTTATCAAATAAAGCTGATGGTATGCTACACAACTCGTATTGAAATATCTCGGATATTTCTGGTACGTTACGGTTTGCTGCTGTCGTCAATCTTTGGAATAATAACTGAGGGTCCACTTGAATAACTTCGTCGTTTATCTTAATTGTTGATTTTGTGTTTAATGTGACAACTTGTTTTGACCTTTTGAAGCTGTAAGCTGTTACTGATTTACCAACCATGTCCTCTAATATATTTGTCCCAATTTCACTGGCTTTATCAACATTCACACACGATTCAGCTGTAACACCGGTATCAATATTCCGGAGACAATTGTCATCAACATCAAACGGATTTCTCTCTTTAAGAAATGACAGGAAGCTATGTGTATCTTTTGTATCTCTACACTGTCGTGCTTTACCAATTTCTTTATGTTGTTCACTGGAATTGAACTCGGTTTTGGTTACTGCTTGCATTGAACTGTTCATCTCTGCACAGGCAGGCATTGATAAAAGCCACTGTGCTCTTTGGATATCGGACATGCCACGACCTCTTGTAAGTCCACCTGTGGTTTTAACACTGCGCATCAAAACCTGTTCAATAACAAGATCAGTGGATAAACCCGCCCAGAAACGATCAGTTCTTCTGACTACATGGTTTCCTGTCTGGAAAGCATTATACACATCTGGATGGTTCTTCTCTAAGTCTAACATGCTCTGTAGATATATATACGCCGATTTTAGGTATAAGTTGTGTCCGGAAGCGGCAAAGTATGGGAGCATACTTAACAGCAGACAAATGTTGTTCCCAGTCACCTGATCGTTCTGCTCTAAGGAATTGTTGAAGAATTGAGATCATATCCATATACCGTAACCATAAAGATGCAGTTCTGCTATTTTTCAACTGTAGTTTTGCATTTGATATGCCGTGTTCTACTTCAGTTAAAATGGTATCATTGCTCACCTCTTCTAGTGATACATCGTGTGACTCTAGCGTATCAAACAAATCACCAACAGCATCAATAACGTTTTTACCTCGTGGTGTCAGCGACGAAACGTTGATGTTAGTCTCTATGCGGCAACTACCAACATCTATAGTATCAACAGTTTGATCTTCTGAATCTAAATGTTCGCCGTTTGCGTCGTTTTCATCAGACATAGACTCGACAGGCAGTTTTATATCAAATGCGCTTGAAACCAATAAGGTATGTAGAGCAGTGTCTATCAGAAAATGTCCCCTTACCGCCCTGGCTACCGCCTTGCCTGACATCATATGAAGTACAGCATTAGGAGCGTAAACGACCTCTAACAGCTCTTGTAGTCCAGTTCCCATCATTAAATGACCCATACTGCCAAGAAAACTCATCTGAGTATGGAAGCCACCAAGACGTAATACAATATTTCGCAAAGGACTGTTTTCTGTCTGGTTATTTATTACAGTTGTAGATTTGAGAAACAGTGGTTGGTCAAAAGAATAATAACAGGTGTAAATCCATATCTCTCCGCCTGCTTGCAAACAAGCCAGAGGGTAGAATTGATGCATGTACGGTCACTCGGATTTAAGTCGATCATCGGCATAAACGTTACGCTAGACTGACCAGGGTACACTCCATTTCGATATAGCTGCATCAAACCAGACCAAGCAGGTTTTGACGGCCTTACAGTCCATACTACCTTCGACAACAGGTCAATCCTGTAATAAGGATCTTTGCTTGTAGTTGTATCCAATTCAACAAACGAATTGTTTGATATTTCTTCGTCGCTCAGTCTGAAATATCTAATATCAATTTTACCGAGTTCAGCAATATCACTGGCCTTGATGTCCGATCTTGTAGTAACTAGGTTTACCTTTGATCCAGGGGTTGTACATGCTATAATTCCCATGCCATGGAAAGTATTATAGCCGTCCAAGGTTCGACTGTTGTGGTCGACGTTGTCAGCAACAAACTGAACAAAACGTCCTGGAAAGTAGTCTGGAATACCGGCTTTGCTTGCTGCAGCAGCATTCATTTCAAATTTTTGGACTTCCTTATAAGAGACACTAAACCCAAGCGTATTCAACGTGTCTACTAAAAATCTGGAGCCAAAGTGGTGATTTGTACACCGAGACCGAGCTGCATCGGGGCAATAACACCTTTTGGTCTACATGCTTGAATAACAGATTGACCAATGGAAGCAATTTTAACATTAACATCTTTGTGTTTAATTATAGTTTGAAGAAACAAATGCAAACTCTCTGGCAGATAGCTAATGTTCTTATCAACACAACCAACCTCCTGTGGAGAAGGGTAGAACATTCTGGATGTATCCATAGACTGTATATCATTATAAATAAGTTTTGCAGCAGTAGAAATGATCTCTTTTTTCTCTTCTTCTGGGGATTTTGCATTCATGGATTTGTGAAAGCTATGTATAATAGAGGAAGCAGTGACTTTCAGGCTGACAATGTCACTTTTCCCATCCAATTCACTGATAACAATATTTGAACCAAAATGATCCAATAACTTATTTTTCATATGTTTACATGTATATGCTCTATCACCACAATGCTCCTTCATTTTTTTAACAAGATCACTAACAGAGACAATTTGACCACAAGCATTTTCAACAAAAGATACAACATTTTTAAATGCTTCTATCTGATCTGACGCAACAGGTCTACCAGGGCTTTTTGTTGCATTTTCTGAGTCTTTTAATTCAGTAGAACGATACGATTTAGGGATATTTTTTCCAGTTCTAACGTTAACGTTACACTGCTGATGATAAATAGCGTCAGCTGCTGGCAAGTCAATTATATGTTCAAGTCGACTACGTACACATATTGCCCAATCGTCATCCCTTTCCTGGCACTTGGTTATTATGGTTTACTGGAAATCTAGAGTTCTAACAGGATAAACATCGTAACCTCTTTTTCGTTGCATAACTTTGGCACCAGTTGCACAAAACAAACATTTTGTTTTAAAGTCAAACGATTGTAATGAACGTAACTGTTTTGTTTGATTACTTAACTCTGGTTTTGGTACATATCTCTGGTGAATATAATCACGGCGGCAATCTTTATGAACCGGCTGACCAGGTTCAGCCTTAATACAGTCACCCCTATTAGTACTGGTCACATTTATAATTTCACACCCTTTGTCTCGTATAAATGACACATGCTGTCCGTTTCCAATGTCTTTATTACATATTACACATACAGTCTCCATTTCACAAATCACCTCCAGGAACAACAACCTGTGAACGAAGAAGAATAACATTAAATTATGTTATATTGTTCAATGATTAGGTAATACTAGTGATAATTTGGAAGCTTGGAACACATTTAATATTTAAGACTCGGTTACACGGACTTTTGATCATGTGAAGCAATTTATAATGCCCTCTAACCCTATGTTGAATAGTACTCTATTATTTGCGAATATCATTATATTATAAATCATAAAATTACAATAAATAGTTTAAAACACAACTTGTTGGTTACAGGAACTTGGCACCAGTTGCACAAAACAAACTGGTTGACTGTCGTCCTTGAATGCTACTTTCCCTGTCCGATTTACTGACATTTTTTTAACTCCATATACAAGATGGCAAAACAGTTATTATTGATTGGTTGTGTCAATCATACTAGTATACTAACCAGATAATACTGGTAAAACATATGTCTTAATTTACACATATTACATATATAAATAATAAATAATTATAATAACCAACCTTATTAATATACATATCACATACATCTCTACGGAACTGTGAAATCACATGTATATATCGGGTACTGGTCAGTTGCTTCATCCAAACCCAGATGCATCCCCATTTCAACCACCTGTGAGCAATGAAAGAAGAATAGCGTCAAATTATTTATCACATTCAATTAATACGTAGGCTACAAATGAAATGGACATTATCTTGATTTCAAACAAACATACTGAACTACCGTGTGTATAAATAGCTTATACACAAACTAACAGTATAATTATGATGTTTTTATTCTGTAATATCATTTTAAAAATATAGAATATCAATCAACATTCTTTACATAACACCTAGGTTACTCAAATGTTCAAATACTATCTTCAAACTGTTTATGAAATGACACAGAAACTCTAATCATTCTAACCTTATATCTGATCCTACTATTTCGACTTCGTACCAATAAAATATCTTCGATACAGCTCTCGACCAAACCTGTAATTAATATAAGATCAATAAAAAAAAGTTCGATTCCGTACACATACATTCGTGAACTAGCTTTAAAAATAATCAAAGTGTGCCTCGATGAGATTAAAAAAGCCATAATTTGAAATCACATAAATTATGACCCAAACACGCTTCCGTAGAAAAAAAAATTGAACCGGAGACCACTTATTTTTTTCTTTATTTTTTTATTTTGCTTGCAAATATCATATAAAATAAGTGTTGCGACACTACTAGAACACAAAATTACTTTGCCGTGGAAAAAATTCAAAAACATCCTCAACGTAGAGTTGTTGTTTGAACTCTGTTGTCAACATCTTGAACTTCTCGAATATTAGTTTTATTCACATCTGCGTGAATTTTTCTTGTGGCTGTGTTATAATACATTTCAAAACAACTCAAAACAACTCAAATTGTTCAAAAGTTTACCTTCATGTCACTTCAAATGACTTCTTTTAGTTTTCAAATTCTTCGCGGAAGTAAAGTTCCGACATTTTGTCGTCTATTTTGATGACGTCAGATGACGTCAGCGCTCGCGCTCACTAAAAAAAAAAAGTATGGAACACAAAATAGGTGATAAGAAAAATCGGTGTTTATTAAGGGTTTTAAACAACATTTTTTTCTCTTTTGACCAGGTCTAGCTATTGCAACTTTTCAGAATGGATAAAGAATATACTTTTATCTATCCTCAAACCTAAAACAATTCTTTTGCTTTTTTTTCTACCCTAAAAGACAGTGATCTTAGACTATAATACAAATATACGGACTTATTGTGATTGAAAGAAGCATAAGTCGGGAAGAAATGATAAGGTAATGATCGACAATAGAAATGATAAGGTAATAGAGATGAGCTGATCCAACTGGTTATTGCACATGTATTTCGAGATATTTTGCATCAATACATGTATTGGAATTAAAGTTTGGATAAAAAAAAAATCGCCCGCGTGTCTGTTGACCACTGTAAAATTGTAAAAAAAAATGCGCCCGCCCGCATCTCTTCTCAGAAAAAGGGGCCTGAGAACCAGGTAATTAATTTATTAATTTTTTGTGGCCTAATAAATGTATATGTGCCAATTAAAAGTATATATTTTAATCATGGGTTCTGAAAATGCGTAAAATAAGTTGGTAACTCTTTAATTCAACGCTCCAGTTTTGGGCTTTGTCTGGCTGGTTAAAGCCGTTTATGTGGTGTCTTCAGAGTTTGGATTGTCAAATTATGTAAGTTATATATAGACCTCATCGCAAGTAGGTTAAGAAAACTAGGGGCTATGAAAGACATTAGGCAAGTTTAAAGTGCATAAACTATCGATACTTAAGTTTACATTATGTTTGTTCTGTCCGTTTTTCAGACTTTAGTAATGAAAATATGTTGTGTGTTAAAAATTAGTTTTTTTTAAACTTTAATACATACTGTTGGAACAGCGACATTGCCAGCATTGCACATTTTTTTACAGAAATTAGCACGAGAACAAGATGACGTTGCGTCATTCAAACAAAACAAGTTTATCATAAGAATTAACTACGCTCTGTAATGTTTTAGCTCCACGCCAAAAGTAAATGTTGTTCACTGGGAATTCAGGAGCAACACGACGCAGTAGTTTATTGCAGAAGAAATGTAAATGTTATAGTTTGCAGAAACTCTACAGTTCTGCAGGTGCAGGTGAGGTTTCAGACCCAATCTGCATGTTTTATTTCTGGATGTAAATTGAAATGGCAGTTCCTGTTGGCGCCATATAAACTTCTCGAGGGAGCGTCCTTGCCGAGTGGTTAGAGTCTCTGACTTAAAATCACTTGTTCCACACCACTAGGTTCGATACCTCAGGGGCCTAGGAATCTTTATGTGAAGAAGCTATCCAGCTGGCTTGCAGAACGTCGGTGATTCTAGCCAGGTGCCCGCCCGTGCACAAAAATTGCCCGCAGGGTCATCTGGGGTCTTCCTCCACCATTGGAAGCTGGAAAGTCGCCATATGACCTTAGCTATTGGTGCGACTATAAAATCCAATTCAATCAATAAACTTCTCATGTTGGTGCTCCATATCACTCAGTTTAAGGCAAGTACCTCTTACTAATTCATTTGTTTAGTATCATAATTGTGACCTTTTTCTTTTCAGGCCCTACGATGCCAAGAACCCTTTCCTGGCCCCTGTAGCCATCAACAGGGAGCTGCATAAAGGCGGGGACAGGTCCTGTATGCACATAGAGTTTGATATATCGGGATCCAAAATCAGGTAAACATAGAAAGATAGAGTTACTCCCCTTGAATATAGAATTACTCCCCTTGAAGATAGAGTTCACCCCTTGAAGATGAGTTACTACCCTTAAAGATAGAGTTACTCCTCTTGGAGGTAGAGTTGCTCCGCTTGAATATAGAGTTACTCACATGAAAGGGTTACTCCCCTTGAATATAGAGTTACTCCCCTTTAAAATAGAGAGAGAGTTATTCCCATTGAAGATTAGAGTTACTCCCTAGAAGATAGAGTTACACCCCTTGAAGATAGGGTTACACCCTTTGAAGATAGTGTTACTCCCATGAATATAGAGTTACTCATCTTGAAATTGAAATTAGTATATCAGGACAGAGATCTAAGAATTAGAGTACAGCTTTAAATAACCTATAATGTGTTGATGAACAATATCTGAAGTAAAACATAAATGCATTTTTTGACACATTCTCAGATACGAGGCTGGAGACCATGTGGCTGTGTACCCCAGAAATGACACAGATCTTGTGGAGTCCATTGGTAAACGCCTCAATGTAGATCTCGACACCATCATCACCCTAACAAACGTCGACGGTAAGTGTCGTAGTATGCCGCAGTCCCACTTTTTCTTGTATACTGCCGTCTGCAGGCACGTGTATCACAGTGGAGTTAATACACATTTCATAGTATTTTGTATTCATGTTGTCTTTTTTTATAACATATCCTTTTTACTGTATTTGGTCAGATATTTTAATGGAAGAATCCTTTACTCTGCAGTTGACCGTTATTTGTGTTTACATATATTAGTATACATGATTTGACTCGGTCCTGGTACATATTACTGAACGTGTTGAAAATGACTCACATCATACGCTACTAATTTTATGATTCTTCTATGATTCTCATACTATTTAGGGCAGGACATAATTCTTAATATATAAAACCGTTTATATAAGAATCATATAAAAGTTGCCAAATATTTTTTTTCACACAAATTGTACGTATTTTAAATAAAAAACTTAATGAATTTATTCCCGTAAAAAAGTTATATGAAAGTCCAATTATATAAACGTCATATGTCAGAAAACATACATGTCAAACCCCATTCAATGTCATTATGGTATCTTATTTCACAGAGGAGGCCAGTAAAAAGAACCCATTCCCCAACCCGTGTTCATACAGAACTGCGTTATTACACTACCTGGACATTACAAGCTGCCCTCGTACACATATTCTCCGCGAGCTGGCGGAATATGCCACGGAGGAAAAGGATAAAGAATTCCTGCTGAAACTTACATCCCCCACACCTGAAGGAAAGGTAGGAAGAAACAGAAATGAATAAACAATATTTCTAGGTGTTTTCTGAAAGAAGTTTGTGACGTCCTCCTTCAAAGTGGCTGCCTTTGTTGGTCATTAGTTTTGGGGAATGAAGAAAGGTTGTGTCAGCAAGTACAATGATGGAACTCCATGCTTGCAAAAACACAAATTGTGTTAGGCTATATGCAGTTTTTCCTTGAATGCAAAGATATTCATGTTACGGTTATTTCATGTATAAAAATGTTCTCATAAATTTGTCGTTGGAATTGAATTGAATTGGATTTTATAGTCGCACCAACAGCTAAGGTCATATGGCGACTTTCCAGCTTCCACTGGTGGAGGAAGACCCCAGGTGCCCCTCCGGGCAATTTTCGTGCACGGGCGGGCACCTGGGTAGAACCACCGACGTACCGCAAGCCAGCTGGATAGCTTCCTCACATAAAGATTCCTAGGCCCCTGAGGGATCGAACCTACAGTGGTGAGGGGCAAGTGATTGCAAGTCAGCGACTCTAACCACTCGGCCACGGACGCCCCTTGTCGTTGGAAGTTATTGCTCTTTGAACATAAGGTTCATGTCACCATGTTTACCATGTTGAATATTAACAGTAATATGTGATATTTATTATACTCGTCTGAAATTCAAATGAGAAAAACTTGGACTTCTCAAATCAAGTTCCAGTTTGCCAGAGTATTAACTAGCCTTGAATGGTTTGTAAACATCTTTCAGGTCATTCTAGGCCTTATACAATGACTGGATCATTAAATGTCTAAATATTAACTCATGAATGTTTTGTAAAATTCTGTCCCATCATTCTAGGCCTTGTACAGCGACTGGATCATCAAATGTCACCGTAACATACTGGCCATCCTGGAGGACCTGCCATCACTGATGCCCCGCATGGATCACATATGTGAACTGTTACCACGGTTACAGGCTAGATACTACTCCATTTCATCATCACCAAAGGTACACGTTTGGAGATTATATAGAGTTTAATAACCAGTGTTTTTGAGATACGGGAAATATCTCCCGAGGTAGAGAAATGGCCCCGATATAAGAACAAGTGCGGAGCACAAGCTCTTATATCGGGGATTTCTCTACCGAGGGAGATATTTTCAGATTCTCAAAAACACTGGTTATTAAACTATATATTACATTATTTAAAATGATATTTTATTAATATTTCTAATGATTCACGCTTTTTTACACCAGTTTGCACGAGAACGCCAAGACGACGTTACGTCATACAAACAAAACAAGTGGAACCGGAACTCTTCGTTAATTTCCGTAATCGTTATTCCGTAGTGGCGTAATCTGACGACGACGTCCGTAAAACAATCGGAACATCATTTGGCGTTCCGGCCACTGACGGAAAAGGCCGAGCAATGTTCCAAACATACGAGTAGATATAGCTTTTCCATTCTCAGTATTTCCTATACAAATCACAGACAAATACGTAATATATAATTCTAGGGTTAAGGAGACTACATTAAAGATGTAATAAAACAGATGGAATCAATGGTTGAAAGTCATCACAAATATCTACCCTTCACTGTCATCTAAATGGGGGGTTTGGGTAGGGGAGCCGGGTGGGTGGACTTTTTCGTATATAAAAACCCGCTTTCAGCTGGCGTAGAAGTTATTCGTGTTATGAGGAAAAATAAAAATTGAAAACTGACTAATGTAAATTCTGGTGAAGCATGACCATTTTACCCCAGGGGGTGACCTCGGATCCAAAACCTTCAATGTCATCTCCACATCCAAGGCAACCACTGCCAAATATGTACACCTTCCTTCAACTGATGTAGGAGTTGAGTTGTGAGCAAAAATTGACTTACGGACTGACAGAACCAACCACGGTATATCGGCGTTTTTTCCAATGCATCATCCCATGTTTTGGTTTAATACAGGAAGACCCAACTAGAATAAGCATTACTGCCGTGCTGGTCGAGTATGAAACAAAGACCAACAGAACGGTGAAGGGAGTCACCACAAACTGGCTAAAAGGCATGAAACCCGACAACGGAACCAAGTGGACGGTACCGGTGTATATAAGGTCAGTTGAAGCCCACTACCCACTAATCTGACTTCAAACTTAAAAGGTTTATATGAAAATTAGGAGTTGGTGCAATCTAAGGGTAAGTGTTTACGAAAGTTTATCTCTAAATTAGAAAAACGAAGTTGTGGTTTTGAATAAGTGCTCAATTAGAAAACTCTAAATTAGAAAAACGAAGTTGTGAGATTGAACAGTGTTTAATATTGGAATTGGCATGGCTCAGTGATTAGCATGGTGGACTTGGAGTCTGGAGGTCAGGTGTTTAAACCTCACCAGCATCACAGGGTTACTTCTGTGTGACCTTAGGTCATTAGCCTCGCCGGGTGCATGGGATCATAAACCAGGCAGTCTATTGTATCAGAGTCTATCCTTTAAATTGAATTGGGGTTTTAAGGCGCGCCAACACATGAAAGGTTATATGGCGCCCAACAGGAATGAACATGCCAGGCTCATCCTCCATGTACATCGAGATAAAATATGGAGGATGGGTCCAGAACCTTCTCACCTGCAGAACTGCAGAGTTGCTGCAAATTCTATTGCAGACACTCATTTATGCTGGAGCCATGTTTATTGTTTTTCTGCCACTGCTCTACTGAACTGCTCTACTAATTGAGCAAGATGGCACCTGAAACAATGCAAGGGTCATGATGAAGGCCTTTAATGAGAATGAACAAAAAATGATGAAATGAACATGAATTTGTGGGTGGGTTCTACTCCTCTGCCTACCCTCCAACGGGATCTGCAGTGGCCCTATTCTTTGCCCCGTAACCAAACGGGGCCTCTGGAACCACACGGGGCCTATCCTTTGAGCACGTTAAAGAACCATAGGAATCGATTCGATAAAAGGAGTAGGGCATGTTTCCAGGATTCCTATTTCCTCTCTCTAGGAAAGCTTTGATGAGGCATTAAACAATAGTCCAATATGATAAATATCTAGTTTGTTTATGCCAATTATGTCTGGGACATCTGTGGCCGAGTGGTTAGTCTTTAACTTAAAATCACTTGCCTCTCACCACTGTGGGATCAATCCTTTGTGGGACGAGGAATCTTTACGCGAGTAAGCTATCCAGCTGGCTTGCGGAACGTCGGTTGTTCTACTCAGGTGCCCGTCTCTGCATGAAGGGCACTAGGGGTCTTTCTCCACCAATGGAAACTGGAAATTTGTCATGACCTTAGATGTTGGTGCAACTATAAAATCCAATTAATTAAACTCTTTATCTGTATTGCAGGAAGTCTCAGTTCCGGTTACCATTCAAGGCAAGCATGCCAGTTATTATGATAGGACCGGGTACCGGCCTGGCCCCATTCAGAGGGTTCCTGCAAGAGAGACATTTCCTGAAATCAGAAGGTAACAACACTTCTTTGTTCGACATTTCTCAATCATGATTTGGAACCAGAATTTTGTTTAATAATACATCAAAAAATGTATCTAGTATTGAGGGTATACACATTTAGTTCAATCTTCCATACAACCCTCATCATATTTAGTTGAAACTTATTTATTTTACATCGATTGTAACGAAAGCTCATTGAACTTATTTCAATCACTCTCGATGTCTTCCTGGGTAGAACCAGTACTATGCAAATGCAAATAAAGTGTCTTGCTCTGGGACACAACACGTATGGTCATGGTGGGGATCGAACCCTCAGCTTCTCGATCTTGGATCCAACGCTATAGCATTAGACCACAGCGCTTCACCCTCATCATATTTAACAGCAACCTCAGAGGGAGACGAGATAGATCAGGGCTCATATTTAGCAACAATTTGGACAGGCAACATTTCGCCAGTAGCATTATTTGTAACTGGCAAAACGAAAAAGTAACTAGCAATTTCTACTGTTGTGTGTGTGAATAGGTACAAATATATAACACATAAGTAAAAAGCACAAGATGATTCATCATCAAACATGCTGATTCCATATGTGTCGTACAATACAAAGATATATTAGGAAAACTTAAAAATATTAAAACACCATTGATATGAAAGCACGTTTAAAAAAAAGCAGACATGATATTCTAGATTAAACATGTAAGGTATTTTGATGCACTTGCACATTTTTGCCGGTACTTGAAAAGCTTACTGGCATTCTAAAAATGTCACTTGCAATTTGCCAGTACGCCAGCTTAAATTTGAGCCCTGTAGATTTCCATCAAACATGCCGGTGTCCGGCTCGAACCACATATGGCGGAGGTCTGCAGCTCTCAAGTGCAACGCCTCATCCCCTGGCAGCTATATCATCATCAAACATAATGTTATAACTACCATGTTCGAAGATATGGTATGTATATGGATAATTCTGCCATCTGGATAATGTGTCAACTGTTAATCACAATGATATATATATTGATTGCAGGTAAACCTGTGGGCGATACTGTTCTGTACTTCGGGTGTCGACACAAGGCGGAAGATTACATCTACGAAGATGAGCTCAATGAGTATATGAAGAATGGCACACTGACCCACATACACCTAGCGTTTTCGCGAGACCAAAAAGAGAAGGTGTACGTCCAGCATCTGCTGAAACAAAACAGAGAGGAGATATGGAAGTACCTCGAGAGTGGTGGACATCTCTATGTTTGCGGGTAGGTAGATGTTTGTGTGTGTGTGGGGGCGGGGGGGGGGGGGGGGGGCATTTGTTTACGGGTACATAGCAGTTTGTGTGTGTTGGGGATGGAGTGGAGGTTTGTAGAAAGGGGGTATGAGAGTGACGGATATCTCTTTGTCTACGACTACGTAGCAGTTTGTGTGTATGGTTGAGGGGGCGGTGAGTGGGGGATGATCCTAAGGTTTATAGACCCTCTGCTCTTACTTCAAGATCTGTTAAATCAAAACAGATAGTTTGATAAGACTTGCTTGTAGGGGTAGCCCCTTTTATAAGGCCACACTGGTTTTTATTGATGATTTTCCACATCATTGAGATCAATATCATTGAGATCAATATGAGGTTCAGAAATTAATTGACTTGAGATCATATTTTATATGAATATATAAAACAGGGAAAGGTTTTCTACCAGTAGGGGTCACAACGGCTCGAGCTATTTTACGTCTGAAAATGAAAAATTGCATTTAACTCCGACACTATTCACCGTATACATGGATACTTACCAAAAATCATATCAACAGAAGGTGATTCGATCGCAGTTAGCCCTGTCGATGCTCGATGTGGCCTTTTGGTGGTATACTGGCAGAGCTTCTGCCTCACATTCAGGAGGTCGAGGGTTTATTACCCAGCCAGGTCACACCAAGACTATAAAAACGGTACCAGTAGCTCCATTGCTTGGCGAAGGGTACAGGTAGTGCTGGTAGTTCTAGGACTGGTCGACCTGGCGAAGGGTACAGGTAGTGCTGGTAGTGCTAGGACTGGTCGACCTGGCGAAGGGTACAGGTAGTGCTAGGACTGGTCGACCTGGCGAAGGGTACAGGTAGTGCTGGTAGTGCAAGGACTGGTCGACCTGGCGTTGATAAAATACGACTTGGTGGGATATCATGTCATGTTTCTATGGCGTAGTATTCTATTGTGGCAGCACTATAAAGTTGAGCATTGAACTCACTGATACAAGTAGACTGTTGTGATATGACTAAAATGGTGTTAAAAAGCGATGTTAAACCCCACACATAATGTCTCTACATAAGAGTTCACAATCTGTTCATGTGAAATACACATTGAAATCAATTGAGTATATTTATCACTGAATTTGTGAGAAAGTATCGATTCTGACGGATGGCGGGAGGTATATAGTACTGGTTCTACCCAGGAAAATGGGGTGGTCTGCCTCTACCACAAACAAATTGACCTTCATATATGACCTTACATGTCTAAAAATGATGTAAAACAACATCAAATGAAAAAATTATCACTGGATTTGTATCACTTTATTGCAGAGATGCGAGAAATATGGCCCGAGATGTTCACGATACGTTACTCAACCTCATCCAAGACCATGGAGAAATGGACGCATCCAAGGCTGCTGAGTACATCAAAAAATTACAGAACAAGGGACGTTACTCTTGTGATGTTTGGAGTTAAAATACTGAGTTATCTGATATGTTCTGCAATATTAAAAAATTATAAGGTAGGGTCCTGGCCAAGGAAAATTACTCTTTTGGTGTATGGAGTTAAATAGACTTATTTGACTTAGTTAATATTTTCTGTAATAAAATAAAAAATACATAATTTACAAGTTTTAGAACAAGGGGCATTACACCTTGGATGTTGAGAGTGTATAATCATGCAGATATACATTTTTTTACCTGATAACGGGTGACCTTATTAATCTTGCTTTATCAGGCAGGTGACTGATAGAGTAAAGGGTTAGCAAGGTGGAATATCTCAGTGTTTATTGTAAGCAGTGTTACCTGACGTCATTAAATGTCATGACGTAAAAGGATATGGTGGCATTCATGTCTGAGAAGCATAACATTCTGTTAAAGATAAACTGAGATAAAACGTAAACCATTCAGTGTCTGAGGATAATTTACGTGATACATAGCGTAGTATGTCAGTGCCTTTTACTATCAACTTCTTCAGGCCTGGCAGAAAAACGCCAAACAGCTCGGCAGAACCTCGCCATCCTCTGTTTTCTTAACCTCGTCTAATAAACTTGATAGTAAAAGTCACTGACACGGTTGTCTCTGACATTCACAATGGAACTGATAGTTTCTGCGATGAAATTAAGTGACATTGCTAACGGTGCCGTTTGAAAAAACCAAATATAGACGATCTCTTACATTTCAAATTCATCACGACTTTTGAATGTCTTCATTTTGTTTATGCATACATAGAACAATCATAACCTTTTTAGAATTATTTTATATTTAGAATTTTGTGATTCTTGGTTTCAAGAAACACATTACTCAATGAGAGATACAAACTGTCTAAATCTGTTCTCAGAACAGACTGAGTATGAAGATGTGACATCACAATAATACAAAGTGATGTCAAAATACCAGGAAGTGATGTCATAATACTGGGAAGTGATGTCAAAATACCAGGAAGTGATGTCATAATACCAGAAAGAGATGTCATGCTAAAAGGAATTAACTTTCAATATGAATCAAGCATTCTGGTTTAAAAGGGTGCAGTGATAAAAACTGGATCAGGTGACCAATGAAAACTTCAATTTATCAAAAGTGGAGAGACTCAATCCATTCTTAGAACTGATTGAGTTTCTACTCTGCACTGAGTAATGAGTTTCTTGAAAAGAATTGCAAATTTCTAAATGTAGAATAATTCTAAAATGAGTTAATAGACTGTTTTAAATGGAACATTTTATTTTGGACCAACAGTTTGTTTAAGAACTAAAACATTGTTTACGATGAAATATCATGATTGTCTTTGAATTCTAACAATTTCACTCAGCTTTGGGCTGGTGAAGTTATTAAAATACAGAGTTATCTGATCCGTTTTGCAATATTAAAAAATTATATGGTTTTAGGCCAAGGAAAATTATTATTCATATGTAATTGTTTACAATTGAACCCCAAAAGCATGATATTACAAGATAATTCACCGTAGACAATGTTTTCTTTCATTTCTAATACCCTTAACATACTACAAAATAAATCTTTCTTACTCTTCTCACATAATAGTGTTTGGTTAATATACGCCATACGATGTCAAGGCGTCGACCAATCAGCTTGCCTTCCTATGCCTCACCCATATATTCCAGTGATAATTCTTAGATTATTCATAATTTTGATAGGCCATCATCAAAAAAACTGACCAATCAGTGACCAGAAATAAGACATTCTGGTAGGTGATAAACTCTGTCTTTATCCTTGATGTTCATCCATCTAAGTTTACTGTTAAAATTAAGATATCTATAGTGTGATTATTTTAAAACTCTGCATATATAGAATCTAAGGATAAAGACCGAGTAACACAAATTGTATCACCTACTGAAAAAAAAAAAAAATCTCAACATCTCTGCAATGGAAAATTATGAATATTGGACAATAGAGGGTAGCTAGATATTTAATGAGGGATCTACGTATTGTATAACTGCACAAAATCTTGAACTGTCGGTTTGAACATTTATTAAAATTCAAAACATAGACTAGTAAATGGATCTATGAAGTACATTACAAATTTTAGAATATTGTGTCAATATTATTAATGTATATTAGAGCAGAAAGTCTATTTGTAAAAAAATAATTGCATTATTTTGAATATAAGAATAGAAATAGAAGGTCTCTTTGAATATTGTGATAATTATATTGTTACTGTTTTTTTTTTAAATTGGAAACTATACTTTCATTAGCCCTTCTTGCTTGTGAATTTGGTTTATTTAGGACTTTTCCACTAAAATGTACAAGGGACCACAGGCAGGCAGTTTTAAAATTTAACACCCACCCATAGATGCACAATTGAGTTTAAAGAACCAAATGTCATAAAGCAGGGTTCTTCCATATTTGTTTATTAAATTGACTTCTTTGGGTCTCGGAAATGTTTTAATGGAATAGCCCTTACAATTTTCTTGTAACAGCGATTTAATATACAATAAATCATTGAAAGGTATCTGCTTAAATATAGCTAGATGTGAATACGAAAACATTCCATGTGGCACACTTTATATAATAGACCAGTGGCAATAAATGCATTTTATCAAAATTGCCATGGAAAATAAAGGAGATATGACCTATTGAAAATTTGCAAAGAAACATAAATGGAGGCGGCCATCTTGGAACGATGACATCATCACGCCTTTTTACCATATATGGCATATTGACAAAATACATTTTAAAGCAAAGAAAATCACTGCAAATTGATTAAAATAAATATACAGATGTAAAATGTTGCAGTGATTTTCTTTGCTTTAAACGACATTTTGTCAATATCGCCTCCATTTATGTTCATTGCATTTTTTTTTTCAATAGGTCATATCTCCTTTATTTTTCATGGCATTTTGATAATTCTTTCAGTTTTTTTCAAGATTTACAGAGACCTTTTAAATAAATCGTGTTTGAAAATAGTGCATCAAACCCTTTAACTTTCTTACCCCATCTAACTCCTTCTCCAAGAAATGAAAATGAGGTTGGCTGGGGTATGAAATAAAAATGCAATTTCGGCTTTAAAAGTATGCATATTGTAACATTAAAACATTTAATAGGTAATTTTAAACAGGTTATCGCATTTTTTCAGTAAAAAAAATGTTTTAAAATCCTGCTAATATAAGCTTTCCACCACTTCATGGAATTAAGGTAGGACCACGTAATGAGTTGAACTAGAGCATGATTACGGCCAGATGCAAATGATGAAATCTAAACATGGGCCTTAAATTATTTTGTGGCGTGTAGCTTTAATTAAAATATTATTATATACCAGTCAAATGAGTTATACTTAGTGGAATGAATTACTTTTTTCATTGTGTATATATATGTATAATTTACTGTTCAGTGGTTCAGCTGAACATTTTATTTGTGTAAATTTCATATTATTGTTTTCTATCTCATTTATACATTCTATATATATATATCTATGACCCTTCGTTATCTTTGTATCTCTATATTCTAACTTTATACTTTACATTTATCCCCGTTTATAATTGCTTTGGTTTAGAACGATTCCTCTCCAGACTCCTTAGAAATACTGATTCAATTTGGAATCTTTTTGAGAAGGCTTCTTACACCTTTCATCCCTGCATTTGTAAAATGGCCTCTTCTATTTCCTTAATTTTCTTAGTTATCCCCGTGTGCTTACTGGGGTAGAATACAACCCCTGCAAATCCTGCTAGAGGCAGAAGGGTAGGACTCCCCTTCATGTTCATTTTGTAATTTTTTTATCATGCTCATTGAAGGTTTTCTTCATTACATCGCATATGCAAATGTTGAAACGTGGCTCCATCGTAAATGAAATGTCTAGAATAGAATTTGCAGCAACTCTGCAGTTCTGCAGGTTAGAAGGTTCTGGGCCCATTCTCCATATTTTATCTTAGATGTAAATGGAGGATGAGCCTGGCATGTTCATCCCTGTTTGGCGCCATCTAACCTTTCTTGTGTTGGTGCGCCATAAAACCCCAATTCAATTAAATTGTTTCTTAATTGGGTCATACTAAAGCGTGTAATAGGGGTAAATGGTTAAGAGTAAAATCTGTTATACATGGAAATATAATTCCTGATCTGGTATATTTGCCAACAAGGGGCAATCAGTTTCAGCCTAACTCAGGCAACATATAGGTGCTGTAAGGGGCTCGATCACAAATTAACTCAACTCGCTACATATATATAATGGACTGTTCTTTCTTTGAATTAAAACCATTCCATTTATTGTAAATCCTGATCTGGATTTACAATGGACGCAAATGCTATTATAGTTGTGCTTAGCGGATTAATGGTTAATCATCAGAACAGTCTTCTTTATATACTGTTCAGTCAGGCTTTCTTAAGAGACCATCTCTGTTAGGATACCATCTCTGTTAGGATACCATCTCTGTTAAGAGACCATCTCTGTTAGGATACCACCTGCTTAAGAGACCATCTCTGTTAGGATACCACCTGCTTAAGAGACCATCTCTGTTAGGATACCATCTCTGTTAGGATACCACCTGCTTAAGAGACCATCTCTGTTAGGATACCATCTCTGTTAGGATACCACCTGCTTAAGAGACCATCTCTGTTAGGATACCACCTGCTTAAGAGACCATCTCTGTTAGGAGACCATCTCTGTTAGGATACCATCTCTGTTAAGAGACCATCTCTGTTAGGATACCATCTCTGTTAAGAGACCATCTCTGTTAGGATACCATCTCTGTTAAGAGACCATCTCTGTTAGGATACCATCTCTGTTAAGAGACCATCTCTGTTAGGATACTATCTCTGTTAAGAGACCATCTCTGTTAGGAGACCATCTCTGTTAGGATACCATCTCTGTTAAGAGACCATCTCTGTTAGGATACCACCTGCTTAGAAAGACCATCATTTCATTTCCCGCTAGTATTGTTTTAATTATAATGTAGCTGCATTAAGAAACCACCTGTCTTAAGACACCACTTTTGTGTGTTAGGTTTGACTGGTATGTGTGTAAAATAAGCACTGTGAACCTGTTGTCAATTTTAATAACCAGTCGATATATATATTTATTATATACTTTCCAGTAAAATAAAACCTTATATTTTCATTTTTCATATTTCACATGTGAAATACCGACTGTCGACGTTGTTGACATTATTGCCGTCACTGTTTTGGCGCATTATTTTTTTTTCTGCGTAAGTTTCAAGGTTGTGAGTGTAATTATAATAAATAGAAGATTTGTTGGTTTGTCGTGAATGTAGGATTTATTTTCATCTCGGAAGTGAGGAAACGCACATATTTTCACTCGTGAAAATGTTTTCCCACTTCTCAATGAAAATAAATCCTATATTCACTTCAAACAAACAAATATCCTCTATATATGTTAAGAGACGTCTGAATATAAAGGTATCATTACCATGCAAATGTAGTTGTGACAATTTTGCTTGTGGCATATGTTTGTCATGAAAATAATATTAACATCACTTGTGGCAGGCCATGGTTGATCAGTTTAATATATTGCGTGTCTTAACATTTTTAACTGTAAAACACTTAAATATTCTACATTTTTAATATTTAGTAATTATATGGATGACTTTCTTGCAAATTTGTTTGCAATGTCAATATTGTTTTACAACTGTTGTTACTTACCATTCTAGGCCATTCTCCAGATTTTATCTTGATGTAAATGGAGGATGAGCCTGGCATGTTCATTCCTGTTAGGCGCCATATAACCTTTCATGTGTCGGTGCGCCTTAAAACCCAATTTAATTCCTGTCATTTTGTCATGCTCATTAAAATTTAAAGGCCCTCTTAAGGACCCTGCTTGTGTAAACTTGAAAACTTGGATCCATCCAAAATGGAGTGTACTATAGAATTTGCAGTTGTGTATTTTAGAAGGTTCTAGGTCTATTCTCCTTATCTCGGAACTAAATAGAGTATGAGCCTGGCATGTTCATTCCTGTTTGCTGCCTATATAACCTTTCTTATGTTGGTGTGCGGCACAACATAATATTAACTTGTGTTATTTGTCAATTTTAATCATGTTAACATGCTACTTAAAAGCAGTTAATGTATCTACTATTTTTCTGAAAATCATTTCTTGCCCAGATCCCCTTCAAAGAATTGTTCACTTGCTGTATAGAAAGAATGCATTAGAGCTAACGGAGGGGCCTTACCCTACAGGTAAATTCCAAAGGTCAGTGGTATCTGTTAAATGATACATGAATATTACTGAACCATCAATCTTGCGATTTCTTTATTGTAATAATATATATTTTCATTTTCGTTGTTAGTTTAGTATTACGGTTTGTTTCTTTAAACATGCTGACTTTTTATCATAAATGTTTATCAAAGGCACCAAATTTCAAGATTTCATGGTTTATTTCATTAGACGTTAAGTTTTGATTTGCATCCGTGCGAGTGGCAGAGAAAAAAACAAGGCTCCACCTTAAATGGATGTTCGAAACAGAATTTGCTGCAGCTCCAGTTGTAAAGGTTTCATTCTCCATAACATAACAAAAGCAACTATTCCGCCTACAACAGCTAAATTTTACAACAGATGTTACCGTTTCTAAACCTATTGACGATGAGGTACTTACAGATTCTGACAATCCAAACTCTATAGACAAATATAAACGGCTTTAAGTAGTCAGCTCAAACCCCAAAAATGGAGCGTCAAATTAAATACCAACTCATAATTCATTTTACGCATATTCAGTCATGGGTATTTTAAGAACCCGTTAATAAACCTATGCATTTTAATCGGCACATATACATTATTATATGACTTGAACACCTGGATAGGGTTTTGATAAACGGTTTTGTAGTGAAATTTTCTCTTGTTGGCAGGACAATTTCAAGTGCAGTCAAGATTCTATTCATCCATGAAAATATAAAACACTGCATGTTAGATAATGGTTCTACTTGTATTATACTGTAGATTGATGTTTGTATACTGCAGATAGTGTGTATATTTTGATTTTGGGACTACTTAATGCGCTGCATATATATATAATGGACCGTTCTTTCTTTAATTAAGACCATTCCATTTAGTCACAAAGGGGTGTCTTGGGGGAAAATGACTGATCAGCAACTGGACATTATAAACCCTGATCAGCTCGTAGGCTGATCTGGGTTTACAATGGACGCAAAGACTATTATAGTCGCGCTTAGTGGGTTAAGGGTTAAGTGTTTCACATGGCTTTGTAAATAATAAATACAAAATTTCATATATATTTTTCAACCGATACATGTATTTATGTAGGAAATGAACTATGCTTCAGAATAGTCCAAAATAAATAAAGTAAACGTGTTTGTGTGCAGTTCTTGCTTGACCACCAAGATTAAATATAAAACCGTTTGGAGCAAGAACTTGTGTATCATATTTGCATGTAGAACAAGAAAAGTCCTGGTAAGTGACAAATGCCCTCCGAAAAGATATTTCAACCTCCAAATGTGGCCGTGACCTTTGACCTCCAAATGTGACCGTGACCTTTGAGGTACGGACGGACCTGATTTTTGCGCACAACACACCTCATTTTGATTAACAGTTTTTATGACGAAGTTTCATGCAATTCTCTTCAGTACTTCCAAACTTAAGGTTGAAACAAGATTGTTTTGGACGGTTCAATGAATGAACGGACGATGCGATTACTGTATGCCTACCTCCCTTTGGGGGCATAACAAAAGTTCATTAAATTTCACATTTTCTAAAACAATAATATTTGAGCCAAACAATGGTGGAAGGGACTAGCAACAAGTGTAGACCCAGATATGACACTGAACATGTGCTTGACAAACCCTCTATGCATGACACATAATCGCGAAAATCTAAAGGGGACCAGGTTTAAGGAGTTACAGTAAGGCCCTGATAGGTCAAATTGCAGGACCTTGACCCTGAACATAACTGAATACGGTGCGTTGCATACGATCAAGTTTTATCCCAGTATATCGAGAAGTTTCCATGACAACATAAACGTGCATAACCATGACCTTGACCGTACTAAAATAATGGCGTCCACAAGCAGCAAGTTCTTATTTTTCGATAATCAAGGGCAGCAACTCCGTAAAACATGCAACATTTTTGTTCATGGTCAAACATGTCCGAGGTCTAAGTGAAATGTGGTGAAAATTGAGAAATGTTTATTCAAGTTATGTATACTAGAAAAAGCTATAAAGATGGTGGCAATCACGGACCTAATAACAAATATGTCTGTGTGGCAATGGACAATTGACCACGATTGACCTGGCCTGGAATTCACCTGCTGATGTTTACTGAAGTTAAATATACAAGAAATAGAAGGTCACGGCCTGCATGTTGAGCCCCGTGGTAAAGTACCAGTAGTCCAGATTGTTGATTTGACCAACACCAAATGTCAATCCCATGAGATATTCGTTCCTTACATACTTAGTATTTAATTTAATGAGATAATATTGGGAGACACATGTCGTAGAAGAGACGGGACATGACCTATATAGGGTTAGTCAAAAGTAGGTCGCAATGACGCAACATTTTGCACATGATGTAAGATGCATATAAGAAACATTCTGGTGAAGTTTGGTGAAAATCTTGCAAGTGATGAAGATAATTATATACTGAGCAAAAATAACAAGAGGTCAATGACCTTGAAGCTCTACTGATTGATTTTGATTTCAGGAAGTAGTCGCTACAGACTTGTTTTTTGAAAAATTATTTTTAGACGTGGCGGCCATCTTAAATTTCCGGCCGACCTGAAATTTTGCTAGGATCAATTAGACATCAAGAGCAACATTCCTGTGAAGTTTCATGAAAATCCGTCGAGTAGTTTCACAGGAATAGTCGCTACAAGTTTTCATTATATAACTCTATGTAAACAAAGATGGCCGCTGACAGCCATGTTTAACGTCGAATCAAAATAATGTTTGACTCTGATAACCATCATGTCATGCTGATCATTTTACAAAAAGTCCCATATCAATATCACTCATAGTTTTCAAGACGTAGTCCCTACAAACTTCTTTTTTAAAAAATCTAATTTTAGCTGTGGCGGCCATCTTGAATTTCTGGCCGATCTGAAATTTTGCTAGGATCAATTAAACATTAAGAGCAACATTCCTATAAAGTTTTATGAAAATCTGCCAAGTAGTTTCAAAGGATTAGTCGCTACAAGTTTTTACTATATAACTCTATGTAAACAAAGATGGCTGCTGGCAGCCATGTTTAACGTTGAATTAAAACAATTTTTGACAAGGACCAACATCATGTCATGCTGATCATTTTACAAAAAGTCCAATATCAATATCACATAGTTTTCAAGTAGTAGTCGCTACAAACTTGTATTTTGAAAATCTATTTTTAGCCATGGCAGCCATCTTGAATTTCCGGGCGACCTGAAATTTTGCTTGGATCAATTAGACATCAAGAGCAACATTCCTGTAAAGTTTCATGAAAATCCGTCAAGTAGTTTCATAGGAGTAGTCGCTACAAGTTTTCATTATATAACTCTATGTAAACAAAGATGGCCACTGGCAGCCATGTTTAACGTCGAATCAAAACAATGTTTGACTCTTATAACCATCATGTCATGCTGATCATTTTACAAAAAGTCCCATATCAATATCACTTATAGTTTTCAAGACGTAGTCAATACAAACTTCTTTTTTAAAAATCTATTTTTAGCTGTGGCGGCCATCTTGAATTTCTGGCCGATCTGAAATTTTGCTAGGATCAATTGGACATTAAGAGCAATATTCCTGTAAAGTTTCATGAAAATCTGTCGAGTAGTTTTAAAGGAGTAGTCGCTACAAGTTTTTACTATTTAACTGTATGTAAACAAAGATGGCCTCTGGCAGCCATGTTTAACGCTGAATCAAAACGATTTTTGACAAGGACCAACATCATGTCATGCTGATCATTTTAGAAAAAGTCTCTGATCAGTAGAGCTAAAAAGTACTCCTTTTTCTTGGTAAAAACACATAGAATCTACAAACATTACTCAATTAGTACCTCAATTTGTCCAAAACAACATTCTCTATTAGTTGCTTTCAAAACAAGAGGTCAATGACCTTGAAGCTCTACTGATTGATTTTGATTTCAGGAAGTAGTCGCTACAAACTTGTTTTTTAAAAACCTATTTTTAGATTTGGCGGCCATCTTGTATTTCACATCAACATGAATTTTTGCTAGGATCAACTAGACTTCATGGGCAACATTTCTGTAAAGTTTCATGAAAATCCATTCAGTAGTTTCAGAGGAGTAGTCGCTACAAAAAAAAGTTTACGGACGGACAGACGGATGACGGACGCCACACCACGGCATAAGCTCTGCTGATTCTGCTGAGTCGAGCTAAAAATCACAGAAAAACACAACACTGACTGTGTAGGTAGCGGCTTTTGATTATCAACAAGAGGTCAATGACCTTGAAGCTCTACTGATTGATTTTGATTTCAGGAAGTAGTCGCTACAAACTTGTTTTTTGAAATCTGTTTTTAGGCGTGGCGGCCACCTTGAATTTCCGGCCGACCTGAAATTTTGCTAGGATCAATAAGACATCAAGAGCATTATTCCTGTCAAATTTCATGAAAATCTGTCAAGTAGTTTCAGAGGAGTAGTCGCTACAAGTTTTCATTATATAACTCTATGTAAACAAAGATGGCCACTGACAGCCATTTTAACATTGAATCAAAATAATGTTCGACTCGGATAACCATCATGTCATACTGATCATTTTAGAAAAAGTCCTATATCAATATCTTTTATAGTTTTCAAGAAGTAGTCGCTACAAACTTATATTTTAAAAATCTATTTTTAGCCATGGCGGCCATCTTGAATTTCCGGCCGACCTGAAATTTTGCTAAGATCAATTAGACATCAAGAGCAAC
Source organism: Cyrtodaria siliqua (assembly GCA_037043455.1). Taxonomy (NCBI): domain Eukaryota; kingdom Metazoa; phylum Mollusca; class Bivalvia; order Adapedonta; family Hiatellidae; genus Cyrtodaria; species Cyrtodaria siliqua. Next base: position 31,846 of record JAWPHD010014097.1, read on the forward strand.
ATTCGTGTGAAGTTTCATGAAAATCCGTCAAGTAGTTTCAGAGGAGTAGCCGCTACAAGTTTTCATTATATAACTCTATGTAAACAAAGATGGCCACTGGCAGCCATGTTTAACGTCGAATCAAAATAATGTTCGACTCGAATAACCACCATGTCATGCCGATCATTTTAGAAAAAGACCCATATCAATATCACTTATAGTTTTCAAGACGTAGTCGCTACAAACTTTCTTTCTTTTTAATCTATTTTTAGCTGTGGTGGCCATCTTGAATTTCTGGCCGATCTGAAATTTTGCTAAGATCAATTAGACATCAAGAGCAACATTCCTGTGAAGTTTCATGAAAATCCGTCAAGTAGTTTCAGTGGAGTAGTCGCTACAAGTTTTCATTATATAACTCTATCTAAACAAAGATGGCCGCTGACAGCCATGTTTAACATCGAATCAAAACGATTTTTGACAAGGACCAACATCATGTCATGCTGATCATTTTAGAAAAAGTCCCATATCAATATCACTTATAGTTTTCAAGAAGTAGTCGCTACAAACTTGTATTTTGAAAATCTATTTTTAGCCATGGCGGCCATCTTGAATTTCTGGCTGACCTGACATTTTGCTAGGATCAATTAGACATCAAGAGCAACATTCGTGTGAAGTTTCATGAAAATCCGTCAAGTAGTTTCAGAGGAGTAGTCGGTACAAGTTTTCATTATATAACTCTTTGTAAACAAAGATGGCCACTGGCAGCCATGTTTAACGTCGAATCAAAACGATTTTCGACAAGGACCAACACCATGTCATGCTGATCATTTTAGAAAAAGTCCCATATCAATATCTCTTATAGTTTTCAAGAAGTAGTCGCTACAAACTTATTTTTTTTAAATCTATTTTTAGCCGTGGCGGCCATCTTGAATTTCCGGCCGACCTGAAATTTTGCTAGGATCAATTAGACATCAAGAGCAACATTCCTGTGAAGTTTCATGAAAATCTGTCAAGTAGTTTCAGAGGAGTAGTCGCTACAAGTTTTCATTATATAACTCTATGTAAACAAAGATGGCCGCTGGCAGCCATGTTTAATGTCGAATCAAAACGATTTTCGACAAGGATCAACATCATGTCATGCTGATCATTTTAGAAAAAGTCCCATATCAATATCCCTTAGAGTTTTCAAGAAGTAGTCGCTACAAACTTGTTTTTTATAAACCTATTTTTAGATTTGGCGGCCATCTTGGATTTCACATCTACATGAATTTTTGCTAGGATCAACTAGACTTCATGGGCAACATTTCTGTAAAGTTTCATGAAAAGCCATTCAGTAGTTTTAGAGGAGTAGTCGCTACAAAAAAAGTTTACGGACAGACAGACGGACGGACGACGGACGCCGCACCACGGCATAAGCTCTGCTGATCTCTGATCAGTAGAGCTAAAAATCATCAAATTACCTCCCTTTAAGGTTTCCTTAGCATCCATAAAAAGAGTATTGCTTAGCAAAATTGAAACTGTTTAAAGGAATATTTAGTACTCAGAGAAGTGTGTTTAAAAACATCAAACATTGTTTTAATTAAAGCGCTGTTCAAGCTGTCCTACGCCCTCAAAAACTGGCCTATGGGAATACCAGCAAAAAAAGGGAGTGCTTTTTTTTTTGTGGTGAGTATATAAGAAAATCTGCATCACGGACCGACTAACAATCTGATGCACATACACCCGCATGACGAAATGGACTCCACAATGGATGAGAATGGACGATGGATAACCTGGTCAGAAGTACTAAAAACTTTTTATAGGTTTTCATACAGCACACAAATCCACCGATTTTTGATATTTTATTCAGAGATCCCAATACATCAAACATAAACAAAAACACTAAGGTCAGATGATTGACAAAGCACAAATAAATCGAGAAATAAGAAATAAAGGATAACAGTATTTAGAAGATCTTGCACACGTTTACATTTAATGTTAAATTTTATAAGAGACAAAAATGAAATGGTTTGAACTGAACTTAATTTGTAAATTAATAGATTGATTGAATTGGGTTTTAAGGCGCACCAACACACAGTTATCACGAAACTTGTGTATTAACTCTCACCATCATCAACACTTCTACTATTAAAGGTACACATAGCAATCTGGCAATCTCGATTTGTTTAAAAACTCGCAACCTCCCATAATATAACGTATTTGTGCAATCATTAACATTAACTAATAGACTAGTTCAAAGCAAATTGCTGTTACAGGCGTTCACAATTGAGCATGGAATTACGTTCATACTGACGAAATGTCATCTCGTGCTCCACCCACTTCCTCGCTGGCTGAATGTTAACAGAGTCGCGAGTGTGAAAATAAATCGCGGATATGTGCTTTAGACATATAAACCAGCCAGCATTACAGTAGAATTGCTCGAGAGATATACCTTTAATATGTTATTTTGAAAGTAGTAAGTTCCATCACTGCTGGGGAAGCCCGAAGTTATTTTCACAATCCACAGTATCTATATAATAGCGACAAGGTGAATTGTACTCAGTGTTATGATATTGATTTTAACATGTAGGCGAGTGGGAGGTGTCAACTAGTTTCAATTCACCGAGTACTTTCATTTTATTGGACGGCGACATCGGTTGTTTATATGTCCGACGCGTCAAACATCCATTGACGCAATCGCGCAAATCGATGTAATTCCATGCTTAATCGGGAACGACTGTAGATATTTCTAACTGTCAGATTGCACCAATCATATATTTAAACATTTGGTAAAATAACAAAGACAAAATTGTAATCAATCATATTCAAACAGGTTTAAAGGCAGAATGATACTGGCTAAATAAATTCAGATGCTTATTTTAGTTCTTGATATTTTCTTCGACCATATATGACGCTAAATTGGTTTGTGTGTAAAGCAGACCACCCTCATTATTCCTGGGTAGAACCAGTAAGTAAGTACCATCAGTAAGAATGGACACTTTCTCGCTTGACAAGTCAACCTCCCAATGGGCAGGGCAGACCACCCTCATTATTCCTGGGTAGAACCAGTACTGTATACCTCCCGCCATCAGTAAGAATCGACACTTTCTCGCCTGACAAGTCAGCTCCCAATGGATGGGTAGAACTAGTACTGTATACCTCCCGCCATCAGTAAGAATGGACACTTTCACGCGTGACAAGTCAAGCTCCCAATGGAGTTTGAACCCACAGCGGTGAGAGGCGAGGAAGTTTTAGACGCGTCTACTATTCTGGTATGGATCTCTTCAAAGCAGAATCAGCCAATGTGTGTACAGTCACAGAACTGCTTAATGCTGCAAAGCTATAAATAAAAAATCAATTTCCAAGATAGGTTGCAGGTTGAAGTTCTGTAAAATAGGGGTATATATTTTTTAATTGAAAAATGAAGTTACAGAGCCTGTGCAACTGTACTGCAAAGCTGATAAAAACAAGAAATGTCACTGTAAGTGACAAATGCCCCCGAAGTGACCTTTGACCTCTAAGTGTGATCTTGGAGCCACGGACCAGGATTTTGAGCGCGACACGTTGTCTGGTTGTGGTGAGCACTTGTGCCAAGTTATTTGAAAATCCGTCCAGGAATGCAAAGTTATTGAACGGACACAATTTGACCTTTGACCTCTAAGTGTGACCTTCACTTTGGAGCCACGGACCTGGATTTTATGCACGACAAGTCTTCTTGTTGTGGTGAGCACTTGTGCAAAGTTATTTTAAAATCCGTCCATGAATGCCAGAGTTATTGACCGGACACAATTAGACCTTTGACCTCTAAGTATGACCTTGACCTTGAAGCCACAGACCTGGATTTTTTGTGCGACAAGTCGTCTTGTTGTGGTCAGCACTTGTGCCATGTTATTTGAAAATCCGTCACGGAATGCCAGAGTTATTGACCGGACACGATTTGACCTTTGACCTCTAAGTGTGACCTTGAACTTGGAGCCACGGACCTGTATTTTGTGCGCAATACATCATCTTGTTATGGTGAGCAATTACGTAAGAGATAAAATATATAAAAGCTAATACGCTAATGGATGTCCTGTGATCAGCAGAAAATGTAAACAATGTGTGTCCCACATTATTTACAAATAATAAATATTTAAAAATCAAACTCATGTATTACTACAGGCTTATCTGGGTCTATGCTAATGTTTTCATGTATGCATACATTTCACTGAATAAAAATCAGACAGTTATTTGGCTATGCTCAATATCTTCTTACTTACGGACAGTGCCCCTTTAATACAAGAGTTAATAAGAAAAGCAAAAAAGAAATACCTCATACCAAATACTTTTTTTTTTTATGGTGATATTAAAAAGAAGCAATAACAAAACAACCAGCACCATACCTTAAAGAAAGAACCAGTCTCCACACTTCGTAAAAATCTAAAATTGTTATTAATTACAGTAATGTCGAATAATATCACATATAAAGATTCTTCATCAAACTTTACATGTACAAACATAACTTTACGCTTTTTAGACAAATCCAGCCAAAGTGTAAATTTTATAAAGATTGTTTTTATACACAAGAGTAATATAGTCGCACCAACAGCTAAGGTCAAATGGCGACTTTCCAGCTTCCATTGGTGGAGGAAGACCCCAGGTGCCCCTCCGGGCGATTTTCGTGCACGGGAGGCCACCTGGGTAGAACCACCGACGTTCCGCAAGCACATAATAATAGAAAACATTTAACATTTTGAATGAAATGCACAGCAAGACAGAATGTTAAACAAAAGAATTCCCACCCGATAGTCAGAATGGGTTTTCCATATAGGTACAAACATAACAGGTCAACTTTCCTATTGAAAACAAATGTTGCGGAACACTTATTTTCCTTGATGGAGCTGAACACTGTAACAGTATGGGCTGTCTGAACCTACATTATGTTATGAGTAAATATTCTGGAGAAAGTCGTGAATTTTTAAGGTACATATTTCATCTTGAGATTTGGAACTCATGAAAGCATCAAGTTTTCTTGCATACCGGGCAAGGAAATCCGTCATTTTATCGGGTTAGATATTTCCATCTCCCCTAGTGACAAGATAAAATTCACGCGCAACAATAATGACGTCGATAACGTGAACAGATGCATGATGTCACTGTGTTAAAAAAACATTAAAACGTTAGTTATTGGCGACGTCAACGCACAAAATGTCAATGATATGCCAGAAAAAGAATCCATCATGAATTTATCCATGTGAGATAGGTAAATCTCACTCCAAACCAACAAATATCCTCTATATATTCTCACATCCCAATCATCAGCTTGGTGTCCGTGGAATGTGACTGGGTGGAAAATCATGACATGTGTCTACGACGTGATATTACAGTGTGGTAGCACTATAACTGAATTGGGGTTTTAAGGCGCACCAACACAAGAAAGGTTATATGGCGCCTAACAGGGATGAACATGCCAGGCTCATCCTCCATGTACATCGAGATAAAATATGGAGCATGGGCCTAGAACCTTCTCATCTGCAGAACTGCAGAGTTGCTGCCAATTCTATTGTAGGCACTCCATTTACGCTAGAGCCATGTTTATTGTTTTTCTGCCACTGCTCTAGAGGTGAGCGAGATGGCACCTGAAACAATGCAGGGATCATGACGAAGACCTTTAATGAGCATGAACAAAAAATGATAAAATGAACATGAATTTGGGGGAGTGGGTGGGGGTGGGTTCTACCCCCTCTGCCTAAACAGCACTATAAAGGTGAGCACTGAAATCATTGCTACAAGCAGACACTGATGTGATGTTGGAAATATTGTTAGAGCAACATTAAACGCAATATATGCATACATACATTAACACTACTGGGGTGTCTGTACATGGCAAGAACAGGTTAGGGCATAGTACAAAGGGTTTAGAAATATATACAAGCTTTGACGGTGTGTATTTTGTGTGGCTTATTATCAAATTCCGACAAATTCAAACACAAAAATGGTAATTAAAGTAATAACCAATAAAAAAAATGGTTCGTTTCCGCTAACGGCTTCAAAAAAAATAGGGTAGGTAGGTAAGCAAAACTTTTTTTCTTTATTATTATTTTTAATGACCTTATTTTTGTTAATGAAAAAACACTTTTAATATGATAAAAAATACTGAGGAAGGTATTAATACCTAGATAATACATGGTTATGGCCCTTTTTCAATATTTGGTAATGTACACTGGAAACCCCAGGGGTCGTGGGTTCAAATCTCACTGGAGGAATGTTTTTTTTTTTGTTTTTTTTATCTCCATAAGAAACCTTGGTTCATGGGTCCAACTTTTTATTATAATATTATTTTTTTCAAATAAAAAAAGTTAGGGTCGGCGGCTAAATAATAGGGTCTGTCAGGTTAGCGGAAACAAACACTTTTTTCTTTAAAGCCTTACCAATAAACATCCTTATCTTTTCAGTTTCGTAAATTGTGTTATTTGTATTTAGTAATTCCATTTCATTGTGATAATTTGTAGAAATTTGGTATGAATTGAATTGAATTGGGGTTTTACGGCGCACCAACACAAGAAAGGTTATATGGTGCCAAACAGGGATGAACATGCCAGGCTCATCCTCCATTTACATCTAGATAAAAATATGGAGAATGGGCCTAGAACCTTCTAACCTGCAGCACTGCAGAGTTGCTGCAAATTCTGTTGTAGACACTCCATTTACGATGGAGCCACGTTTCCAAATTTGCATATGCGGTGTCCTGAAGAAGACCTTGAATGAGCATGATTAAAAAAATGACAAAATGAACATGAAGGGGGGCCCTGCCCCTCTGCCTCTAGCGGGATTGCAGTGGCAGTGGTTGTATTCTACCCCAGCAAACACACGGGGAAGAAATTATGAATAAAATCATCAAAATGATCAAAGTATCAAAATTGTGATAACCAATTATCAAAGCTGTATGGGTGATCAATAAACATGAGCCAAAAAAAGTTCAACTACTTAAACTAAATCATCCTAGAACTATCTGCAATTTTGTTACTGTACGCTACAAAGTAGATAGGATGACCGTACTAAAAGTTAGGATCTACAGCATAAGCTGTAGTACGAAAGATAGCGTTTATATGATATGAATATACGCTTGTATGATGGCGATCTCATTCTAATGCACTACCCTGTGCTCGCTGTGTACAGATTCCCCAGGAGCTATAAATATATTTTTAAATCAATTTCCTTTTATAGTTCTAACTGGAAGCCATACACTGTCAACTAGTTCCGTTGTATTCCGTTGTATTCCGATACTTTACACTACCTTTATTAACAATAGGTTTGGGCTAATATAATGATTCGCCAATCTGATTGGTCGGTTGTCTTTTGGTGAAATACGGAGGATTGCCATAAACCCGCCAGAAGTCAATGGACCTGAACTGCCTAACGCTGTGACCAACTCGCCAATCTGATTGGTCGGTTGTCTTTTGGTGAAATACGGAGGATTGCCATAAACCCGCCAGAAGTCACTGGACCTGAACTGCCTAATGCTGTGACCATCTTGTCTTCAAACTTATACTTCCTACCAAATATCACCAAGATCTGTCGAGTAGTTCAGAAGGAGTAGTCCGGACATGAAAATGTGACGTATGTACAAATATGTGACGTATATATAAAAGTAGGTATAAAGGAATGGACAAGGGTAACACTGTTTGTCTCCCTCCCCCATAGATGGCGGGGGCATTAAAATGCACTTGCACAATGCGCAAACTGGAAATAGTGGTTTTCTTTAGCCCCAATCTGTTGTAAATGTAGAGAAGTGCAGAGTATTGAGATATAACGGGATCAGTTTGCGTACACTGCCTTTCCTTGGTTAGGATATCTAAATACAACAGGACCAGTTTACGTACACTGCCTTTCCTTGGTCAGGATATCTAAATACAACAGGACCAGTTTACGTACACTGCCTTTCCTTGGTCAGATATCTAAATACAACAGGACCAGTTTATGTACACTGCCTAGGCTAGCGCTAGGATTTTAAACCCTTTAGCCAAATCTGGCTAAAGCCCTGAAAATTCCTTTAGCCAGATTAGAATGTCTTTAGCCAGACTTTTGCCTAGATATTTTTGAACGAATTGTAGGTGCTAAAACTTCGCGTTTGCGTACAGATCAATAGTAAGTTAATAAAGTATGCTTTATTAACCTACATGTATAGGGTATCAATATGTCCACATCAAATGCATTCAGCTTTAGTGCTTACAATTACTTATAATTACAATTGGAGCTATAAAATATTCAAAAAGTTTTAAAAATTGTATTTAATTTAATGCTATTTTAATTTTTAAAAAATGTCGACTGAAATTTAAAAAAGGACAATGAATGCATGCATATAATAAGAAAATATAAAAAATACAGACTCTTGTCACCATTGATTAGACCATTTAGTATTTTCATTAAATGTATTTAAATATAGGCCTACTAACATTCATAGAAATAAAATATTAAAATATATTTCAAAATGCAAGGCTAAGCTGAGGCATATAAAACAAGTTCAACTAACAGGAGTTCCAAAGGAGCTAGAAAGATCGCGCTGCATTGTGAGACAAAATTCAGAAATGCCACATACACCACGAATATCATGCTCAGAGTAAGTAATAAAAGCCACTTCATTCTAAAATTGTACCTCAATATTTTGAGTAAGCGCACCTTTTGCATTTTTTCATGTTGATTGTTCAACCATAAATTATCCCAATTCAGAGACAGTCGATCAAACATCGGTTCACACTTGCCATTGTTCCAGTTTACGCTACCGTGTGTACAACTAATTAGTCTTATCAGTGATCGTAAAGTTCGAAAAACACCGACGGCATCTCCAGCTTATTAATTCGTAAGCAAACGTGTTTTGAAAAGCCATTTTGGCCGCTAGAGGGCGCCACGTTATTTTTAATGTTTTACCCGGCTCGATAACGCAGTTTAATATGTGGATAATATTGAGCGCGGGGTCACAAACAAGTTGATTGACAGCAAGAGGCGGAACAGTGGGCGGAGTCTATCGCACAGTGACAATAGAAACAATAAATGACTGCGGTCTTCAATAAACACTGCGATAATTAGTTTATCAGTCCAAATTGATTGTCGCTAATTAGCTAACAACACCCAGTGGGGAGTGGCTTTATAAACAGTGAAAGACTTTGTGTATTAGAATTCGGGATTTTCCGAGATTTTAGACAAAATCGGTCGGAAATTTGGATTCGCCAGACCGCCGATGTCTGGCGAATTTGATATGTATTTCTTACGATTTTCATTCGCCAGTTCGGGTTTCTTTTCGCCTATGGCGATTTGGCGAATGCTTAACGCGAGCCTAGACTGCCTTTCTTTGGTCAGATATCTAAATACAACAGGACCAGTTTACATACACTGCCTTTCCTTGGTCAGATATCTAAATACAACAGGACCAGTTTACGTACACTGCCTTTCCTTGGTCAGATATCAAAATACAACAGGACCAGTTTATGTACACTGCCTTTCCTTGGTCAGATATCTAAATACAACAGGACCAGTTTACGTACACTGCCTTTCCTTGGTCAGATATCTAAATACAACAGGACCAGTTTACTTACACTGCCTTTCCTTGGTCAGATATCTAAATACAACAGGACCAGTTTACGTACACTGCCTTTCCTTGGTCAGATATCTAAATACAACAGGACCAGTTTACGTACACTGCCTTTCCTTGGACAGATATCTAAATACAACAGGACCAGTTTACGTACACTGCCTTTCATTGGTCAGGTTATCTAAATACAACGGGACCAGTTTACGTAAGCAACCTTTCATCGGTTATCACATGGAATGATCATTGTTCATACAGCTATAATCTACATAACGGATAATGAATAATGGTAACTCTTGAACATCTGACAACGTCGTACCAAACACAAAGGAGTCCTTCAATATGAGATAAGGATTGGTCTCAAAGTTGGACATGAAAACATTAAATTTATATTTTCTGACCATACTTTGGACCTGGAATTCCCTACATAGTTATTATGCATTACATTCAAGTATTGGTAATATACCAAAATAACTTCAGCCAGCCTTGCATGCGTAATTAGTCTGTGTTTGATATATATCGGTAATATACCAAAATAACTTCAGCCAGCTTTGCATTCGTAATTAGTCTGTGTTTGATATATATTGGTAATATACCAAAATAACTTCAGCCAGCCTTGCATTTGTAATTAGTCTGTGTCTGACCCCATCCCGCATCCCTCGTTTAATCACTCTCCGACCCTTCACTATCCACGATGCCCTTTAGTCCACCAAACGGGTTCTGCATGGGTTTCTTTGGAGACGAGGCCTTTTTTGGAGTGGTCACTCTACGGGAGTATTTGCTTGCAACTTTCCTTTTACCTCGACCTGTAAATATGGAGATACATGTAAATAGTCAAATAGGTTTGTTTCACTTTTCTTCCCTAAAGGATTGAATCGTTTTCACTAGGGCTGCCAAAGCTTTAAACCTCAACATTCTGGTGGTTATTTTTGTTGATATACAGTGTGCAAAGAAAACCTTGTTGACTGGTATTGACAGGGAATATTTTATATACTTTTAACCCTTAACCCACTAAGCATGATTATAATAGCCTTTGCGTACATTATAAACCCTGATCAGCCTGCAAGTAACTCGCTGATCATTCATTTCCACTAAAACACCCATTTACCACATAAATGGAATGGTCTTAATTCAGAGAAAGAACAATCCATTATATATATATAATTTTATATATATGTAGCGAGTTAAGGGTTAAATGCAAGAAAAAGTTTGTTTTTCAGCAGTCTTTTAATCTATGAAAATTCAGCTGTTCATTTTAATTGAAAATTGGAGATTTTGAATCAAAATCCATTGATTCTGAGAAGTACTTAAAAATCCTGAGATTCTGGATTTTATCCAGAGATTTGGTAAGCCCGTTTCACTCGTGTGGTGAAACGTTTTTCTCATCTTTTTGGGACCTTGCCACAGGAAATTCAATACACTGAATAATTTTAAATATACCTGATTTCTTAAGAATCATTCATAATATAAAATGTTTTATGAACAGGTGGTTGTTTCTATAAAATTATCATAATCATTAATATATCAAGATAGTTTTATAGAATGATACCCATATTTTAGTATTATAACTTGAAACTAGTGTTTTTAGGGTGTGCTTCCAATGAACCCTATGCTTTAAAAGCATTAAATTGGAAGTGTGCCGGAAATTGGAAGTGTGCCGGGTCGCACGGTTTATTTATAACACAAGTATTGAGCATATAAATAAAGGATAAAAAGGTCCCATAACTTAATTGTTTTGGCTTTTACCCTTAACCCGCTAAGCACGACTTAAATAGCCTTTGCGTCCTTTGCAAACCCAGATCAGGGTTTACAATGTCTGCCTGCTGATCAGTCATTTCCCCCAAACACCCCTTTGTCACATAAATGGAATAGTCTTAATTCAAAGGAAGAACAGTCCATTATATATATGTAGTGGGTTAAGTTATGATACATACTAGGTTCTGTAGAGATGATGTTCTGTGAACTCAGCTCGGCCGCTTCTTTCTTTAGGCGTACCTCTACTGCCTTCTTCAAACTGGGCTGACCTGTGTGTGACAAGGTGTAGGCATAAAATTCTGATTTGTTTGTGCAAGGTTAAATCTGTCAGGCCAAATAAAGGTATATTTGTGGTTCTGGTTTCCCAACCAACCCCATTTTTAAGGGCCAACCCTAAATATTTGATGCAAAAAAGAGAAGAAGAGGTAAATGAACTTGAAGCTCTACTGAAAGGTTTTGATAGCTAGATCTGCATTCCTGTGAAGTTTCATAAGAAATCTGTCAAGTAGTTTCAGAGTAGTCGTTACAGGTTTTTATTATATAACTCTATGTAAACAAAGATGGCGGTCGCTGGCGGCCATGTTTAATGTCAAATCAAAATAATTGTCGACAAGGATCCATATCATGTCATGCTGATCATTTCAGAAAAAGTCCCACACCACATCAAATATCACTTATAATTTTCAAGAAGTAGTCGCTACAAACTCGTTTTTTTAAACATTTTTTTTAGCCATGGTGGCCATCTTGAATTTCTGGCCAACCTGAAATTTTGCTAGTATCAACTAGACATCAAGAGCAACATTCCTGTGAAGTTTCATGAAAATCGGTCAAGTATTTTCAGAGGAGTAGTAACTACATATTTTTACTATACAAACTCTATGTAAACAAAGATGGCCACTGGCGGCCATGTTTAATGTCCAAAAAAATGTTTTGACAAGGATTAATATCATGTCCCATATCAATATCACTATTATTATTTTTAAAAAATCTATTTATTTAGCCATGGTGGCCATCTTGAAGTTCCGGTCGACATGAAATTTTGCTAGGATCAACTAGATATCCAGAGCAACATTCCTGTGTAGTTTCATGATAATCTGTTGAGTAGTTTCAGACGAGAAGTCGCTACAAGTTTTTACTATTACTATATAACTCTATGTACACAAAGATGGCCGGCAGCCATGTTTAATGTCTGATCAAAATTATTTTCGACAAGGACCAACATCACGTCATGCTGATCATTTTAGAAAAAGTCCCATTTCAATATCCCTTATAAATTTCAAGAGTTTGTCGCTACAAACTTGTGTTTTAAAAATCTATTTTTAGCTTTGGTGGCCATCTTGGATTTCACATCAATGTGAATTTTTGCTAGGATCAACTAGACATCATGGGCAACATTCCTGTGAAGTTTCATAAAAATCCATCCAGTAGTTTCAGAGAAGTAGTCGCTACAAAAAAGTTTACGGATGGACGACGGACACTGCACCATGGCATAAGCTCTGCTGATCTTTGATCAGTAGAGCTAACAAGAGGCCCAAGAGGGCCTGTGGACGCTCTACTGGCTAAATATAAAGTTTGTGTATAAGGGGTCAAAACTCTGCCAAAAATCAGCCAAAAGTCATTCATGCGCAACAAGGCTTGGTACTGATCATCCCTGCCACATTCCGCTGAAATCTGGCCAGATGTTCAGGAGGACTAGTCTGTACGAAGTTAGTGTATTAAAACCTTTAAAGGGCCACAACTCTGCCAAAATTCATTTAACTGGACACTGCAAAGATATGCATAACTAGGCTTGGTACTCATCATCCCTGCCAAGATTCGTTTAAATCTGGCTAAGGGATCAGGAGATCTAGAACTAGTCCGGACAAAGACCTTAAAAGCTAGGTGTATTACCAAGATTCGTCACAATCTGGCCAGGAATTCAGAAGAGACTAGTCTGGCTGGACAAAGTTTGTGTATTAAAACTTTTAAAGGGCCACAATTTGACTTGGTACTAGTACTGATCATCCCTGCAAAGTTTCACTGAAATCCTGTCAAATGAAGGCCCTATCATCTTAACAAGGCAAAATACAGCATTTTTAACTAAATCAAGGGCCACAATTCTGTTACCGGTCCGATTTGGCTAGTTTTCTGAATTGTCTAAGCTTTCATTAATATCAACAATCTGGTAGTCTGGAAAAAAATCAGATGAAAAATGAAGGCCCTTTTGTGTTAATGAGGCCAAATTATAGCATATTTCGGAATATCAAGGGCCACAACTCTGTTGTAAATGGTCTGATATTGCTGGTTTTCAAACTCGTCCGAGCTTTCATTGATATCAACAATCTGGTAAAGTTTGAAAAAGATCAGATGAAAACTGAAGGCCCTATCGTGTTAAGGCCAATTATAGCATGTTTCAGACAAATAGTCCATTCTGGCTGGTTTTCAAACTCGTCTAAGCTTTCATTAATATCAACAATCTGGTACAGTTTGAAAATGATCGGATGAAAAATGAAGGACCTATCTTGTTAACGAGGCAAAATATAGCAATTTTAACTAAATCAAAGGCCATAACTCTGCTGTTACTGGTCTGAACTGGCTGGTTTTAAAACACATCCGAGTTTTCATTAATATCAACAATCTGGTCAAGTTTGAAAAAGATCGGATGGAAAATGAAGGCCCTATCGTGTTAACGAGGCCAAATTATAGCATATTTCCGAAAATCAAGGGCCATAACTCCGGTGTAAATGGTCCAATCTGACTGGTTTTCAAACTGGTCTGAGCTTTCATTAATATCAATAATCTGGTAGTTAGAAAAAGATTGTATGAAAAATGAAGGCCGTATCGTGTTGAGACAAAATATAGCAATTTTAACTAAATCAAGGGCCATAACTCCGGTGTTACTGGTCCGAACTGGCTGGTTTCCAAACTCATTCAAGCTTCTATGAATATCAACAATCTGTTAAAGTTTAAAAAAGATCGGATGAAAAATTGAAGGCCGTAACGTATTAACGAGACGTAATACAGCAATTGTAACTAAATCAAGGGCCATAACTCCGGTGTTACTGGTACGAACTGGCTGGTTTTCAAACTCGTTCAAGCTTCTATTAATATTAACAATCTGTTAAAGTTTGAAAAAGATCGGATGAAAAATGTAGGCCCTATCACGTTAAAATGGTTAAATATAGCATTTTTAACTAAATCAAGGGCCATAACTCCGGCGTAACAGGTCCAAACTGGCTGGTTTTTTAACTCGCCCGAGCTTAAATTGATATCAACAATCTTGTAAAGTTTGAAAAAGATAGGATGAAAAATGAAGGTGCTATCGTGTTAACGAAGCAAAAGTTAACGAACGGATGGACGGCCGACGGCCAGTAGAGCTAAAAACAGAACAATACGTAATCTTAAGGTGGTTAACTCCTAGATTACTTAGTCTTAGTAAATTTTAAACAGTAATAAACATAAAAGCAGTTCAAATAATAATGCTTTTCTTTAAAAAGATGAGCATATCAAGATTCTCTGATTTGAGGGCTTCCCTTAATACGGAGAAAACAATGTGCTAGGGACTGTTAAAAACACATTTAAAGAACATGACTATGCATAGTTATTTAAATTTTATTAACACAAACAATAATTCAAATGGTGATGACGCGTCAAGTGTTAAGACATGAAGGAAGTTTGAACTTCCTTGATTTGAAACTTAGTGGTACTCCTGGGGACATGATTTCGCATGTATTTTATCAGGTTTAATCAATAAATTTGATCAATTAACTGAGGTTGCTTATCTCAAAATTTTATTGCATTTACAAATATCGGACTGTAAAGGTTTGCCCTTAAAGGCGGAGAAGATCGACAAAATAAACAACTTGATGTACAACTTGTATACTGTGACAGAAACAACAAACAATTCTCTAAATCCATGAAAGGTTGGCTGTATTTTGAAATATGTTTAGTATTGCCCTACTGGTTACATATTCGAATGGCACATTTTCGATTCATCGAATATTCATTACACCTCTAATTATCCCTCATGTCTGACAACAAAGTACATCTTTGTTAGTTTAAACTTATTTATTTTACATCGATTGTAACGAAAGCTCTCTGAACTTATTTTAATCACTCTCGATGTCTTCCTGGGCAGAACTAGTACCAAGCAAATGCAGATAAAGTGTCTTGCTCAGGGACACAACACATATGGTTATGGCGGGGATCGAACCCACGACTTTTGGATCATAGGTCCAATGCTCTACCACTAGACCACAGCGCTCCACTTTTTTTTTGTTATGTTATATCAGGGCACTTGTTTGGCCATTTTTGGGGCCGAAATTCAGCCCCATTCCCCTCCCCTAAATGTATATATTTCCCCCCCTTTTCCTGTGAAAAATTCCCCTTAAAAAAAAAAAAAAAACATTATTAGAATTTTTTTAAGTCCACTACAGGAAAACAGCATACATTTTGCAATTTGGAATGGTAAATTCTTGGTACCACTTAAATAACAATAGGTCAATGACCTTGAAGCTCTACTGATTGATTTTGATTTCAGGAAGTAGTCGCTACAGACTTCTTTTTTAAAAATCTATTTTTAGCTGTGGCGGTCATCTTGAATTTCTGGCCGACCTGAAATTTTGCTAGGATCAATTAGACATTAAGAGCAACATTCCTGTTAAGTTTCATGAAAATCCGCCAAGTAGTTTCAAAGGAGTAGTCGCTACAAGTTTTTACTATATAACTCTATGTAAACAAAGATGGCCGCTGGCAGCCATGTTTAACGTTGAATCAAAACAATTTTGACAAGGACCAACATCATATCATGCTGATCATTTTAGAAAAAGTTCCATATCAATATCACTTATAGTTTTCAAGAAGTAGTCGCTACAAACTTGTATTTTGAAAAATTATTTTTAGCCGTAGCGGCCATCTTGAATTTCCGGCCGACATAAATTTTCCTAGGATCAATTAGACATCAAGAGAAACATTCCTGTGAAGTTTCATGAAAATCCGCCAAGTAGTTTCAGATGAATAGTCGCTACAAGTTTTCATTATATAACTCTATGTAAACAAAGATCGCCGCTGACAGCCATGTTTAACATTTAATCAAAATGATTTTTGACAAGGACTAACATCATGTCATGCTGATCATTTTAGAAAAAGTCCCATATCAATATCACTTATAGTTTTCAAGAAGTAGTCGCTACAAACTTGTATTTTGAAAATCTATTTTAGCCATTGCAGCCATCTTGAATTTCCGGCCGACCTGAAATTTTGCTAGGATCAATTAGACATCGAGAGCAACATTCCTGTGAAGTTTCATGAAAATCCGTCAAGTAGTTTCAGAGGAGTAGTCGCTACAAGTTTTCATCATATAACTCTTTGTAAACAAAGATGGCCACTGGCAGGCATGTTTAACGTCGAATCAAAATAATGTTTGACTCTGATAAGCATCATGTCATGCTGATCATTTTACAAAAAGTCCCATATCAATATCACTTATAGTTTTCAAGACGTAGTCGCTACAAACTTCTTTTTTAAAAATATATTTTTAGCTGTGGCGGCCATCTTGAATTTCTGGCCGACCTGAAATTTTGCTAGGATCAATTAGACATTAAGAGCAACATTCCTGTAAAGTTTCATGAAAATCCGCCAAGTAGTTTCAGAGGAGTAGTCGCTACAAGTTTTCATTATATAACTCTATGTAAACAAAGATGGCCGCTGGCAGCCATGTTTAACGTCGAATCAAAACGATTTTCGACAAGGACCAACATCATGTCATGCTGATCATTTTAGAAAAAGTCCCATATCAATATCACTTAGTTTTCAAGAAGTAGTCGCTACAAACTTGTTTTTTAAAAACCTATTTTTAGATCTGGCGGCCATCTTGGATTTCACATCAACATGAATTTTTGCTAGGATCAACTAGACTTCATGGGCAACATTTCTGTAAAGTTTCATGAAAATCCATTCAGTAGTTTCAGAGGAGTAGTCGCTACAAAAAAAAGTTTACGGACAGACAGACGGACAGACGGACGACGGACGCCGCACCACGGCATAAGCTCTGCTGATCTCTGATCAGTAGAGCTAATAAAACAAGAGGCCCAAGAGGGCCTGTGAATGCTCTACTGGCTAAAACAGCTCTTATAGATTTAGATAGATATAGCTAGATATAGCTCTCTTCTCCTATAGATTTAACAAAGGAAAATACAATATAGCATTTTTCAACAAATCAAGAGCCATAAATCTGTTATTACTAACAAGATCTAGCTGGTTTTCGAAATTGTCCAAGATTTCATTGATATACCGCGCTTTGCACAACTAGACATCATACTGAGGCTTCCTGCCAAATTTCATAGAAATCCAACAAGCCGTTTAAGAGGAGTAGCGCCGACAAGAAATTTAAAATAAAAATGTCAAAGGGCCATAACTCCGTCAAAAATCAGCGAACTGGAACAAAAGCGTGATATGCACAACTAGACATCTTACCGATGCTTCCTGCCAAGTTTCGTCGAAATTCAACAAGGCATTTAGGATGAGTAGCGCCGACAAGAAATGTCCCTCGGCCAGTAGAGCTAAAAAGACACTAATTTGTGTTTCTTAGAAATTCCCCTTTGATATGAAAACAACGCAAAATTCCAATTCCTGAGGGCCCTGGCCCCAGTCCCCTAAAAGCTGACTAGTGCCCTGTATATAGAAGTTTGTGAAATAATGTAACACTTGACATAAAGAGGAAGACCACTATATATGTACTGAATAACTGTTTAACGACTCATCAAAGCATTGTCTTAGGTTATGTCATGCGGCTCCAGCGAGAGGGGAAGGAAACATTGGAATACGGGAACCAGCGAGAGGGGAAGGAAACATTGGAATACAGGAACCCTGCTCTACTATTACTATTGAGATGTCTACAGTTCTTTTACAAGCTTGGTCGTTATACGCTGATACACAGAACGGACTACGTAACCCTCATGAGCTGGGTCATTTTTACCCCCGGGATTTCATTTGCTCAACCCAGTGTGATTGCCGGGGTAGAATACAACCACTGCAAACACACCATCACATGCAGAAGGGTAGGACCCCTCCATTCATATTCATTTTGTCATTTTTATGGCCCCGATTTTTTTTTTTCGACGGCATATTATTATCGCACCGTCCGTCCGTCCGTATTCTGTCCGTCATTCCTAAGTTCGTGTCCGGACCGTAACTTCACAACCCCTGCAGGGATTTATTAATTAACTTGGCACAAGAGATCATCATAACAAGACGATGTGTCCCCTGCAAAACCCAGGTCCGTACCTCAAAGGTCAAGGTCACACTTGAAGTTCATAGGTCAAAAACAGGTATTCAATTTCGTGTCCGGACCGTAACTTCACAACCCTTGCAGGGATTTTTAAATGACTTGGCACAAGTGATCACCATAACAAGACGATGTGTCGCGCGCAAAACCCAGGTCCGTACCTCAAAGGTCAAGGTCACACTTGAAGTTATAGGTCAAAAACAGGTACGCAATTTCGTGTCCGGACCGTAACTTCACAACCCCTGCAGGGATTTTTAATTAACTTGGCACAAGTGATCATCATAACAAGTCGATGTGTCCACTGCAAAACCCAGGTCCGTACCTCAAAGGTCAAGGTCACACTTGAAGTTCATAGGTCATAAACAGGTATGCAATTTCGTGACCGGACCGTAACTTCACAACCCCTGCAGGGATTTTTAAATAACTTGGCACAAGTGATCACCATAACAAGACGATGTGTCGCGCGCAAAACCCAGGTCCGTACCTCAAAGGTCAAGGTCACACTTGAAGTTATAGGTCAAAAACAGGTACGCAATTTCGTGTCCGGACCGTAACTTCACAACCCCTGCAGGGATTTTTAATTAACTTGGCACAAGTGATCATCATAACAAGTCGATGTGTCCCCTGCAAAACCCAGGTCCGTACCTCAAAGGTCAAGGTCACACTTGAAGTTCATAGGTCATAAACAGGTATGCAATTTCGTGACCGGACCGTAACTTCACAACCCCTGCAGGGATTTTTAAATAACTTGGCACAAGTGATCACCATAACAAGACGATGTGTCCCCCGCAAAACCCAGGTCCGTACCTCAAAGGTCAAAGTCATACTTGAAGTCATAGGTCAAAAACAGGTACGCAATTTCGTGTCCGGACCGTAACTTCACAACCCCTGCAGGGATTTTTAAATAACTTGGCACAAGTGATCACCATAACAAGACGATGTGTCCCCGCAAAACCCAGGTCCGTACCTCAAAGGTCAAGGTCACACTTGAAGTTCATAGGTGAAAAACAGGTATGCAATTTCGTGTCCGGACCGTAACTTCACAACCCCTGCAGGGATTTTTAATTAACTTGGCACAAGTGATCATCATAACAAGACGATGTGTCCCCTGCAAAACCCAGGTCCGTACCTCAAAGGTCAAGGTCACACTTGAAGTTCATAGGTCAAAAACAGGTATTCAATTTCGTGTCCGGACCATAACTTCACAACCCCTGCAGGGATATTTAAATGACTTGGCACAAGTGATCACCATAACAAGACGATGTGTCGCGCGCAAAACCCAGGTCCGTACCTCAAAGGTCAAGGTCACACTTGCAGTTCATAGGTGAAAAACAGGTATGCAATTTCGTGTCCGGACCGTAACTTCACAACCCCTGCAGGGATTTTTAATTAACTTGGCACAAGTGATCATCATAACAAGTCGATGTGTCCCCTGCAAAACCCAGGTCCGTACCTCAAAGGTCAAGGTCACACTTGAAGTTCATAGGTCGTAAACAGGTATGCAATTTCGTGTCCGGACCGTAACTTCACAATCCCTGCAGGGATTTTTAAATAACTTGGCACAAGTGATCACCATAACAAGACGATGTGTCCCCCGCAAAACCCAGGTCCGTACCTCAAAGGTCAAGGTCACACTTGAAGTTCATAGGTCAAAAACAGGTACGCAATTTCGTGTCCGGACCGTAACTTCACAACCCCTGCAGGGATTTTTAAATAACTTGGCACAAGTGATCACCATAACAAGACGATGTGTCCCCCGCAAAACCCAGGTCCGTACCTCAAAGGTCAAGGTCACACTTGAAGTTCATAGGTCAAAAACAGGTACGAAATTTCGTGTCCGGACCGTAACTTCACAACCCCTGCAGGGATTTTTAAATAACTTGGCACAAGTGATCACCATAACAAGACGATGTGTCGCGCGCAAAACCCAGGTCCGTACCTCAAAGGTCAAGGTCACACTTGCAGTTCATAGGTGAAAAACAGGTATGCAATTTCGTGTCCGGACCGTAACTTCACAACCCCTGCAGGGATTTTTAAATAACTTGGCACAAGTGATCACCATAACAAGACGATGTGTCCTCCGCAAAACCCAGTTCCGTACCTCAAAGGTCAAGGTCACACTTGAAGTTCATAGGTCAAAAACAGGTACGCAATTTCGTGTCCGGACCGTAACTTCACAACCCCTGCAGGGATTTTTAAATAACTTGGCACAAGTGATCACCATAACAAGACGATGTGTCCCCCGCAAAACCCAGGTCCGTACCTCAAAGGTCAAGGTCACACTTGAAGTTCATAGGTCAAAAACAGGTACGCAGTTTCGTGTCCGGACCGTAACGTCACAACCCCTGCTGGGATTTTTAAATAACTTGGCCAGAACAAGTGATCACCATAACAAGATGTGTCCCCCGCAAAACCCAGTCTTCAAGGTCAAGGTCACACTTGGAGGTCAAAAGTCAAATCGTGTCCACAACAAGACGATGTGTCGCGCACAAAATCCAGGTCTGTGGCCCAAGGTCAAGGTCACATTTAGAGGTCAAAGGTCAAATTGTGTCCTGTCAATAACTTTTGCATGCCTGAACGGATTTTCAAATAATTTGGCACAAATGCTCACCACAACCAAGTGAGGTGTCGTGCACAAATCCAGGTCCATGGCTCCAAGGTAAAGGTCACACATGCAGTTCATAGGTGAAAAACAGGTATGCAATTTCGTGTCCGGACCGTAACTTCACAACCCCTGCAGGGATTTTTAAATAACTTGGCACAAGTGATCACCATAACAAGACGATGTGTCCTCCGCAAAACCCAGTTCCGTACCTCAAAGGTCAAGGTCACACTTGAAGTTCATAGGTCAAAAACAGGTACGCAATTTCGTGTCCGGACCGTAACTTCACAACCCCTGCAGGGATTTTTAAATAACTTGGCACAAGTGATCACCATAACAAGACGATGTGTCCCCCGCAAAACCCAGGTCCGTACCTCAAAGGTCAAGGTCACACTTGAAGTTCATAGGTCAAAAACAGGTACGCAGTTTCGTGTCCGGACCGTAACGTCACAACCCCTGCTGGGATTTTTAAATAACTTGGCCAGAACAAGTGATCACCATAACAAGATGTGTCCCCCGCAAAACCCAGTCTTCAAGGTCAAGGTCACACTTGGAGGTCAAAAGTCAAATCGTGTCCACAACAAGACGATGTGTCGCGCACAAAATCCAGGTCTGTGGCCCAAGGTCAAGGTCACATTTAGAGGTCAAAGGTCAAATTGTGTCCTGTCAATAACTTTTGCATGCCTGAACGAATTTTCAAATAATTTGGCACAAATGCTCACCACAACCAAGTGAGGTGTCGTGCACAAATCCAGGTCCATGGCTCCAAGGTAAAGGTCATACTTAGAGGTCAGAGGACACTTCGGGGGCATTTATCACTTACAGTGATATTTCTTGTTTGTTCATGCTCATTAAAGGTCTTCATCATGAACCCTGCATTGTTTCAGGTGCCATCTCGCCCACACCACATCACTAAGAGCAGTGGCAGAAAAACAATAAACGTGGCTACAGCGTAAATGGAGTGTCTACAATAGAATTTGCAGCAACAGTTCAGGGTGAGAAAGTTCTAGGCCCATTTTCCATATTTTATCACGATGTACATTGAGGATGAGCCTGGCATGTTCATGAACCAAGATCTTTTATCAGGACACCGCCTATGCAAACGTGTCTGCATCGTAAATGGAGTGTCTATTATAGAATTTGCAGCAACTGTGCAGTTCTGCAGGTAAGAAGGTTCTAGGCCATTCTCCAGATTTTTTAATCATGCTCATTCAAGGTCTTCAGGACACAGCATATGCAAATTTGGAAACGTGGCTCCATTGTAAATGGAGTGTCTACAACAGAATTTGCAGCAACTCTGCAGTGCTGCAGTTTAGAAGGTTCTAGGCCCATTCTCCATATTTTTATCTAGATGTAAATGGAGGATGAGCCTGGCATGTTCATTCCTGTTAGGCACCATATAACCTTTCATGTGTTGGTGCGCCTTAAAACCCAATTCAATGCAATTCATTTGCACAAACTTTATAATGTGATATATTGACCATCTCTAAAAACAACTGAAAAGACTGAGCGATGATTCGGCCTTCATTTGCATATTTATTACACTAGGGTATTATAATGACATATGTCATGGCTTTATTACACTGCCACATAACAATTTATATGATAAACAAGTATAACAAAATATTTTTTTAATTTTTTTACGGAACAGTTCAACGTCAGTTACACAACACTAACCTTGCATGCCTAGACCCTTCAGCAGCTCTTTGAGTCTGGTAATTTTCTGTTTATGCGTGGTACAACCCTTCAGTTCCCTGTCGTTTCTGATGAACATCCCACATGCTCTCCCAATCTTACGTAACTGCTTCAGGTGAGGGGGCTCTTCATCCGTAGTAGATTTCTAAAAGAGAGTATGAAATGAAAGAAATTATGATATAATTATGATGTCTGAAATATGCAATATTATCAGGGGCGTATTTAGGCATACTCCTGTACGCCCGGGCGTACTCTAGAAAATCGAATGTGAAAAAATAAAAGTGCTTATTTTTTAAAATCAGGAATAAAAATTGAAGTGGGGTAGAAATATCCTGGTGCATTCACTGACTGGTGTAACTTCACAAAGGTAATAAATAAACACGACCAATCTGATTACCATCTTCAACAATGTGAAGCCGCCGAGAAATTTGTCGCAATCATGCGCGGAGAGAAGAAAGACATCACATGTAGAAAAGAACAGAAAAATACTAGTGAGTATAGTGGAAACCATTATTCTTTGCGGAACACAAAATATTGCACTGAGAGGCCACAAGGACTGTTCTAGCAATTTTCAAGCTTTACTCCACTTCCAGGCAAAACGTGATCCTATCTTGAAACAACATCTGAATGAAGGGGATCCTAGGACGAAGTATACCTCGCCAATGGTTCAGAACAAACTTATAGATATTTGTGGTAAAATTATTTCGGATCAAATTGTATCGTCATGCACAGTGCACTGTTTTTTTTATTTATTGCTGACGAGGCCACTGACGCTGCAACCACGGAGGAAATGGCAATATGTCTGCGTTTTTTTGACGAAAACAAACAAGAATTGCGAGAGGACTTCTTTGGTTTTGCTAAGTGCGGGTGAACTACAGGAGTCTCTTGCAGAATCTTTCCTGGACAACCTTAGAAAAGCAGGTTTGTTTCAAAGAGTTCATAAATACTTTCTAGTGACTTCATAAGGATCATCTTGGTGTATTTACAGCGATAAAAAATAAATTTAGTACAAGTATTAAATAAAACATGTAGCATTTATCAATTTCATAATATTTGCCAAATTCATTTTCCGAAATTCGACATCCGCACCTTGCTATGATAACAAGATTTTCGTCACCTATATTGCAATTAAACTTTAAACCAAGTGTCATTAAACGTTTGTGGTCTGCATTTTAAGATTTTACAAAATTTTCATTCTAGGTATTGCGATTCAGAAGATGCGCGGACAGGGCTAAGATGGAGCGGCCAACATGTCGGGAATAAATAAATAAGGGCGTGCAAGCCAGGATTAGGAGGCATGTTCCAGAGGCCATTTACACACATTGTAAGGCACACAGCTTGAACTCAGCCATAGTCCATGCTTCAGAGAAAGTCTACGCTCGTAACATTTTGAACATTGTACAACAGGTCGCTTTCAACTATTCCGCCAAGCGTCTTCTTCATTTCCATAGCAACCTCGAGGACGACAACGTCAGCAGAGAACAAAGTGAGAACCAAACTAAACTACAATCTCTATGCGAGACGAGATGGGCCGCTCGTGCTGACGCACTCCACACATTCGTGAGTGCTTACAGGTAATTCTAGTAAACAAAGTCGTTTTTTAATTGATCCAAATATTTAAATTATAAAATTATCTTTAAGATACACACAAAACCAGTATCATGATCGATACATATTGACAATACTGTTACAGCTACTACAATTTACAGATTTATATATGACAATTTCAATAAACATTGTAAAGGCTTATCGCCCGGTTTTAATGAACGAGAATAATCCCATCAGTATCGTGAAAATTTCCGACAACTGCCGTATATTATTTTTACAGTAAACGTTTATTCTTATTGTTACAGGATTGTCGTCACGTCATTGTTACAGGACTGTTGTCACGTCATTGTTACAGGACTGTTGTCACGTCATTGTTACAGGACTGTTGTCGCTGTCACGTCATTGTTACAGGATTGTCGTCACGTCATTGTTACAGGACTGTCGTCACGTCATTGTTACAGGACTGTTGTCACGTCATTGTTACAGGACTGTTGTCACGTCATTGTTACAGGACTGTTGTCACGTCATTGTTACAGGACTGTTGTCACGTCATTGTTACAGGACTGTTGTCGCTGTCACGTCATTGTTACAGGATTGTCGTCACGTCATTGTTACAGGACTGTTGTCACGTCATTGTTACAGGACTGTTGTCACGTCATGTTGTCACGTCATTGTTACAGGACTGCTGTCACGTCATTGTTACAGGACTGCTGTCGCTGTCACGTCATTGTTACAGGACTGTTGTCACATTTACAGGACTGTTGTCACGTGTTACAGGACTGTTGTCAGGTCATTGGATGAACTGTCACGAGATTATGGAGACACTAAGGAAGCCGGCCATCTGCACTCGATCCTGAACTTTGATTTCATAATTACACTGGTTGCAATCGAGCACCTCCTAACAGCCGTGGCACCATTGTTCAAGTTGTTGCAGCAGAAGGCATGTAATCTAGTTCAGGCAGCCGTTGAAACTCGTGTTGTGATAACCCTTATACAGGTTTGTGATATATAGCATAATCATTTCAAGTCACTATACGATAAAGTGACAACAATACCTCTATTTTTTCTCTCAACAAGAAATGTCACAGTAAGTGACAAATGCCCCCGAAGTGACCTCTAATATGAAACCAACAGATATATTTAAAAATAATTTAAAAAAATAAATAAAATAAAACAAACAATAACAAGAGGCCCAAGAAGGCCTGTAGACGCTCTACTTGTATAATGCGATTCAAAAACATAAACATGATAGAGGCCAACCCAAGAAACATGTTTCCTATATATAACTCTATGTAAACTTTGGGTTATCGTGGCGGCCATTTCGAATATTTGACGACAACGAAAAACACAAACTTGATAGAGTCCAACAACAGGAACATGCATATGATATTTAACTAGAATGGAACAAGTGGTAATATGTTGTTTGATAAATGTCCTTAAATTTGACCTAAGTTTAGCCATGGTTGCCATCATGGATGACTGGAGGCCCCAAAACCGCAAATCTGAGGGGGACTAACCCAAAGATCATTGTGATTAAGTTTCATCAAAATCCTTCAAGCAGTTTCAGAGAAGATGTTATTTTTAACCTTTTCCTATATAACTCTATGAAAACTTTGACTCGCTGTGGCTGCCATTTTGATTATTCGACGATAACGAAAAACACAAACTTGATAGAGGCCAACCCAAATCATGTATGTGATATTTCAGTAGAATGGAATCAGTGGTTTCGGAGATGTCTTTTGAAATTTCCTTCAATTTGACCTAGTTTTAGCCATGGCGGCTATCTTGGATGACTGGCGGCTGCGAAAAACACAAATCTGAGAGGGGCCCTCCCAAGTAACACTGTGGTAAAGTTTCATCAAAATCCTTCAAGCGGTTTCAGAGGAGATGTCGATTTTATAAAATTGCTAACAGACAGACGGACAGACGGACGAAAAGTGATCGCATAAGCCCCAGTAGAGCTAAAAATCAAATAAAATAAAATCAAAAAATATATACATAAATAAAACATAATAAAATTAAAAATTTAAAAAAAAATAATTAAAAAACAACAACAAAAAAACGACACGACATCTTGTTGTGGTGAGCAATTTTGCGAAGTTATTTGAAAATCCGTCGATTATTGTCAGTTATGAAGCGGACACGATTGTACAAACAAACGGATCTCTTAAGTGTGACCTTGACTTTGGAGCCACGGACCTGGTTTTTGTGCGCGACACGTCGTCTTGTTGTGGTGAGCAATTGTGCGAAGTTATTTGAAAATCCGTCCATTATTGTCAGAGTTATGAAGCGGACACAATTGTACAGACGAACGGACAGAAAGTGCGACTACTATATGCCACCCTTCGAGGGCATAAGAAGTCGAGCTAATGAGTTGAGAATTTATAGCAAGATTAATACATTTATCACATTACTTACGGTGTGGAGTGGACTAACACCATTCTATATACCACTAGTGGTATAACTAAGCAAATTAGCTTAGTATGCGCTGTCAAAAAATCGATAATGACTGATCCAATTAACACGTTTTATGCCTGTTTCGCATGTTAAAATGCAAAAAAAGTCGATATGTGAGTTATGTGATAAATAGAATCTAACATTCGTTCACATTCATTATTGTATTTATTAAACTTGTTAGCAAAACTGTTAATACATTCAACAATGAAAGAGTACTCATTAGGATCCTCTATGTATTATATTTCTTTTATTATTTCAGGACGAGAGAAACGACGACAGTGTGTGGGACGCTCTATACGACAAAGCCGTTAGCCTGGCAGCACTTGTGGATGTTGAACCGTCTTTGCCTCGCAATCGTGGACATCAACGTAATTGACCAAATGCACCTGCTGTGACTGCAACGCAGTTTTGAAAGCCAATATGTACCTCCCATTTGTTGACCACTTGCTATCCGATCTTGACGCCAGACTACTACAAGCCAACAATCGCTTTAGTGCACAATACCTACAGAGGTACAGTGGTCCATTTTTAAAGATTCTTTTTTTTTTAAAGGGACACTGTCCGTAAGTAAGCAGATATTGAGCATAACCAAATAACCCTCCGACTTTTATTCAGTGAAATGTATACATGAAAAACTTGTGTGGGCTGCGAGTTCAAACGCCTGAAGCGGATTCTCTTTTTTTTGTACCGCGACTGAATTCCGTCAAACAATCCTGCTTTTAATTAGTAAATATTCAATAATGTTTGGTGTGTAATATTTGCGAACATAATTAGTGTGTGTTTTATAAGCTAAAAGTTACAGACATTGTCCCTTTAAATGTTGCATGTTCATATTATAGCTACATAATTTAAAGCAGTATCATAAAAATTACATTGATAGACATGTTTGTGAATGTTGATTATAGATTAAAATTGGTCCGAGACAAGCGAAAGTACACTGGGTTCCCAGAATTATTATCATTGTTTTTGTTATTTGAGTCTATATTTGCTATTACTTATCTAATATAAGAAGAAAAACATCGAATTCGTTTAAAGTCACTCACCCGCCAACAGCACGCTAATTTTACAACATATGCACACCGCTTCAAATTCGACGAACGAACGATAAAACTGACATATAATTGCAAATCCTAACTCTAGAAATACAATATAAACATGAAAACCGGCCAGCCAAAAACATCGCCTTTTTGTTATTGCTTGAAGCTTCGAATAAACTCTAAATTCATTTCACACATATTCATGTGCGGGTATTTTATGAACCCGTGGATACATAAGCATATATGCATCATTTTGTGACCTCAACACATGGGTAGAGTTTGGAAGAACGGTTTTATAGCGAATACTTGTATGCATATTCTATTTTCAGATTAGGAAGGCCAATCAGACGGATCGTCTGATTAACGTGTCAGAGATATTTTTAGCGCATTCGAAGGCGATCTAGAGATGACTGAGGATGAATGTAGCCGTTGGAGGACCAGATGGACAACCAATGACGTTTATACAGTAGAGAGTCTAGCGGACAGTTTACACATGGCCAGTCAGACGCTTTATCCCGGCATTCAGAAGTGCTTGTGCATCCTTCTTGTTATGCCAGTGTCCACGGCAACTGCGGAAAGACCATTTTCTACAATGTTCCGTGTAAAGACGTACTTGAGAAGCACCATGGGAACAGAACGTCTTTCGGGTCTAGGACTTATGAACATTTACCGAGAGCGAGAAATAAATGCAGAAGAAGTTGACATCTTTGCGAGAAAGAAAGACCGACGGCTTACTTTAATATTCAAAGTATAACTTAATAAATTCAGTCTGTACGACTCCAACAGATCTCAATCTCGTTAACATCAGATCCAAAAACTTCGCTCCACTACTTTCCGCTTGAAGCGAATATTTTGGATTTGATTTTAATGAGATTCAACAGATCTAACCCCCCAGGACAATCGGTAGCTAGTTTGTAGCATACCACTGTTGACATTTTGTGATGATTAGGGTGATAAGAAAAAAATCATTATATTTTGTATCAATATAAATTCAACTTGACTGAATACAATTTTAGGAAATTTATCCCAAGTATCAAATTATACAGTCGCTCATAAGTATGCATCTTGAAACGTACAGTATATCATACATTGAAATAAACAATATGATGTAAGCCATGGGTAATTTTCAGGTTTTAACTAGCTCTTATCTGGGTTAGTATTCATATAATGGATTGAAGTCGGAGTATCAAGTTTCAATAAACTTCTGTTATAATTTCGTTGGTTTGATATTTTTTTTCTATTTATTAAAAACACACTTAATGAATGGAGGCTAGAGCCTCCAAAATCTCGCTCAAATGAAGCCACAAATGTCCCTCTCCTGCCGGACTCCCACCAGCAGGAAAGGGACACTCCCTCCCACACCCTCCCCCAGGACGTATTCTCCAAAAGGCTCTGGCTACGCCCCGGATTATGAAATGCTTTTTTTAAATTTAACAAGTTCTTCAGGACTGATGTAAATAAATGATTTTAGGAGTTGTTTAAACTGGAATAATATAACGAAAAACCAAAGAACATAACATCCTGCACATGACATATCTTAGATTTAGGTCAGTCTTTTTTTATTTTATAGACCCTCCTACTCTAAAATTTGGCAAAAATGAAGAAAGAAAAAATGTAATCTCAAAACAAGAGGTCGATGACCTTGAAGCTCTACTGATAGATTTTGATATTATATCAGCCATGGGAACCTGTGAAGTTTTATGAAATAGGACCAGCACTTTCAGAGTAGTCGCCCTAGTTTTTCAAATAATAACTCTATGTAAACAAAGATGTCCGCTGACGGCCATGTTTGACATGGAATGAAAAGAATTTTGTTTAGGACCAACTACCTGTCATGCCAGTCATTTTAGTAAACATTCCACATTCAATACCACTTATGATTTTTGATAAGTAGGTGGCAGCAAAGTTGTATTTATAGCTATGGCAGCCATCTCGAATTTCCGGCCGACTTAAAAGTTTGCTAGGATTAACTAAACATCAAGAGCAACATTCCTGTGAAGTTCAATGAAAATCTGTCAAGCAGTTTTCAGAGAATAGTTGCTTCAAGTTTTTACTATATAACTTTATGTGAACAAAGAGGACTGCTGGCAGCCATGTTTAATGTCGAAAAAATTGAAAATTATTTTCGACAAGGACCAACATTATATTATGTCATGCTGATCATTTCAGAACAAGTCCCATATCAATATCACATAGAGTTTTCAAGAAGTAGTCGCTACAAACTTGTTTTTTTAGAATTTGCTTTTAGCTGTGGCGGCCATCTTGAATTTCCGGCCGACTTGATTTGTTTGTTTTTTGTTTGTTGATGTATGTTTCTACGGCATTTTTTAACAGATGTAAGGATATGTCTGACTGTCGTTTGTTTTTGTGGTGGAGGCAGACCACCCACTTTTCCTGGGTATAAACTGTACACCTCCCGCCATCCGTAAGAATCGACACTTCCTCATAAGTCGAGATATGAGTGGTATTTCGAACCCACAGCGGTGAGAGGCGAAGGTTTACAAACGCAACGTTTTTAACCATTCGTTGCCCGGCTGACTCTGAAATTTAGCAAGGATCAACTAGGCATCAGAGCAACAGTCCTGTGGTTTCACATGAAAATCCATTAAGTTGTTTCAGAGGAGTAGTCACTATAAGATTTTACTATATAGTCAGAGCTCTAACCTTAAACAGTTACAAGTTTTATAACTGCTGAAGTTATTAAAAATGCCAAATTATTATCTCCCTTCGGTTTATGAGTAGCAGATACTTTTCCTGATAACCATTTGTAACCTAAATCAGTTACCAAGATCACCTGCTAATAAATCAAACTAGTTTGCCAAATGTGCAGTGTTTATTTAATGTCTGAATACTTTATTATTAAGGATAAATACATCTTCATCAAGATCCAATTAGCTGTTTGTTCACTAATTGTCATGTTGGTGCCTACAAAATGATTTTTAATGAATTTTATTGCATAACAGATAGGTAACTTGAGGCTTTGCACATTGGGATTTTCATCGATGCTCATAGAATTTTATATCATGGTTGTAAAGTGAATAATCACCCTACCTGGAGAAAATTATATATATACAGGGAAAAATTCCTGTACTGAAGATAGAATGCATCTAAACTTGAATGATTTTGAGGTAGTATTGTTTCTGGTTACTATCCCAGTTTTAGTTGTTTTTTTAATAACTGTCACAGGTTATTGAAAAACGTAACTGTTTAAGGTTAGTGCTTGACTGTATATATGACGGTCGTTTGTTTTGTGGTGGAGGCAGACCACCCACTTTTCCTGGGTATTAACTGTACAGCTCCCGCCATCCGTAAGAATCGACACTTTCTCACAAGTCGAGATCCGAGTGGTAATTCGAACCCACAGCGGTGAGAGGCGAAGGTTTACAACGCAACGTCAACCATTCGGCCCAGCCGACTTGAAATTTTGCTAGGATCAACTAGACATCAAGAGCAACAGTCCTGTGAAGTTTCATGAAAATCCATTAAGTAGTTTCAGAGGAGTAGTCACTATAAGAATTTTACTATATTAGATTTTACTTTATAACTCTATGTAAATAAAGAATGCCGCTGCCAGCCATGTTTAATGTCGAAGCAAAATGGATTTTCTCAACAAGGACCAAACATCATGGCATGCATCATTTGATCAGTAGATCTAAAACATTACTGCCTCCATTGTAAACAAATACAAATTTTATACCCGCTGAAAGGAACTTCATTTTCTCTAATTTTTGACAACTATATCCAAGATTTTTTGCAAATTAAAAATGTGTTTTTTTTTTTCCCCCTCTTACCCTACTTTTTTTATTGAAAAAATCGGCAAAAAAATACTGGCCTGATTTCAAATATGGTATAATAAGCAATTCATAGAAGAAATTTTTACTTTAAACACTGTAACTATTTTCCTATTTTATTCGTAAATGTTGGTTTAGGTTTTTATACATCATACCTTGGTGTTATTAGTTTGCTTGAG
>JAWPHD010014098.1:0-63695 GCA_037043455.1 Cyrtodaria siliqua
TGTCTTTATATCAATGAAAGCTCGGACAAGTACGAAAACTGGCAAGATCGAAATAATTTCACCGGAGTTATGGCCCTTGTTTTGCTGAAAAATGCCATATTAAGCCTTGTGAACACTCTAACACCTTCATTTATTATTTGATCTTTACCAAACTTTACCAGATTGTTTATATAAATGAAAGCTTGGACATTTCGAAGATCAGCCAGATCAAACCAGTAACAGCGGAGTTATGGCCCTTGATTCAGTTAAAAATGCTATATTTTGCCTCGTTAATTCGATAGGGCCTTCATCTTTCATCTGATCTTTACCAGATTGTTTATATCAATGACAGCTAGGACAAGTTCGAAAACTAGCAGGATCGGACCATTAACAGCGGAGTTACGGCCCTTGATTTAGTTAAAAATGCTATATTTTGCCTCGTTAAGACGATAGGGCCTTTATCTTTCTTCGATCTTTACCAAACTTTACCAGATTGTTTATATAAATGAAAGCTTGGACATTTCGAAGATCAGCCAGATTGGACCAGTAACAGATGAGTTATGGTTCTTGATTTAGTTGAAATTGCTATATTTTGCCTCGTTAATTCGATAGGGCCTTCATCTTTCATCTGATCTTTACCAAACTTTACCTGATTGTTTATATCAATGACAGCTCAGGCAATTTTGAAAACCAGCCAGATCGGACAAGTTACAGATGAGTTATGGCCCTTGATTTAGTTAAAAATGCTATACTTTGCCTCGTTAAGACGATAGGGCCTTCAATTTTCATGCGATCTTTATGAAACTTTACTAGATTGTTAATATCAATTACAGCTCGATCAAGTTCGAAAACCAGCCAGATCGGACCAGTAACAGTGGAGTTATGGCCCTTGATTTAGTTAAAAATCCTATATTTTGCCTCGTTTAGACGATAAGGCCTTCATCTTTCATCCGATCTTTAAGAAACTTTACCAGATTGTTAATATCAATGAAAGCTTGGACAAGTTCGAAAAACATCCAGATTGGACCATTTACATGTGTCATGGCCCTTGATTTCCTGAAATATGCTATATCTTGGCCTCATTAAGACGAAAGGGCCTAAATTTGGCCGGATTTCATTGAAACTTTGCAGGGATGATCAGTACCAAGCCTAGTTGTACATAGTCACCGTGTTCCAGTTGAATGATTTTGGCGGAGTTTTAGCCCTTTAAAGGTTTTAATACACAAACTTTGTTCTGACTAGTTCTCTTGAACCCCTTGCCGGATTAAACGAAACTTTTTAGGGATGATCAATTCTATGTCTATATCGCCGTGTTCCGGTTGAATGATTTTTGGCGGAGTTGTGGCCCTTTAAAGGTTTTAATACACAAATTTTGTTCTGATCTACTTCTCCTGAACCCCTCGCCAGATTTCAATGAAAATTTGCAGGGATGATCAGCACCAAGCCTAGTTGCGGTTTACAGATATTTGGCGGAGTTATGGCCCTTTAAAGGGTTTTGATACCACAATTTTTTTCTGGGCTAGTTCTCCTGAACCCCTGGCTGGATACAGACGAAACTTGACAAGGATGATCAGTATCAAGCCTAGTTGTGCATATCTTTGCCATATTTCAGTTGAATGATTTTTGGCAGAGTTGTGACCCTTTAAATGTTTTAATACACAAACTTTGTCCAGATTAGTCTCTTCTGAACTCTTTGCCAGATTTCAGCGAATCTTGGCGTGGATGATCAGCACTTAGCCTAGTTGCACCTGTCATTGCCATGTTCTGGTTGAATGATTTTTGAAAGACTTATGGCCACTTATACATAAACTTTATCTTGAGTTGAGCCAGTAAAGCGTCCACAGGCCCTCTTGGGCCTCTTGTTTAAGGATAGCCTCAGGTGAAGCAAACATATTGACTATAAATACCAAATACGAGGGGATTCAACATGTAATGTCCATCCATCTATTTCTTTGTTAATATCATCGTGAAACTCGTGCAGTTTAAATGATTGCATGGTTCAATGCATAACCAATACAATGATACCAAATTCTTATTGGTCCGATGACTATAAGTCAATATTCAATGCAGTTGAAAACACCCAGTCATATACACTGCCTTAAAAAGCGGCAGGAAAGTGTAATGGATTTGCATAGGTCGTAATGTCGATTCAAAAAAAAATGCATTCTGCAGCAAAGTAATTTATTCAAACTTTTGTTGTAACTAGAAGTTTGTGTAAATATTACGTAAACGATGTTTTCAATACAAAACAACGATAAAATCCAAGGCAAGAAATGCCGTTTACTTCGAAATATAAAAGTTCTGAATTTATCAAATTCCAATAAAATAATAGTCAAATTCAGTTTGAAGATATGACGGAAAATGGTTTTAAGTAGATGGGTAACGAATCGAAGGATCCCTACTCCAAATATAATATAAAATCAACAATTTTAGTTGCACCGCTCCAAAAATATTAAAGCCTGAAGTTGCTCTTCGCTTTTTTAGCATACAATTTAAGCTATATTTTGTCGCACTGACAACATTTAAGGAGCAATAAACCCAAAAATAAACACATTACAAATAAAAACTGCTAATATTTTCAAATGTAAAGATATACAAGTTTGTGTTTAGGCAAGAAAAGTCCATATTGGCGGTCGAAATCTGATTTTTAGTCAAAATAGTTTTTTTCCGTTTTTGGCGTGTTCAGTATCATTTACATGTCTTAAAAATGCCCTTAAAAAACATTTTTATTGGATGGAAGTATCTGAAACTTGATAAATTAATGGAGGAAAGGTTCATTTTAACATAATCCGTAACAATAACTACAACAATGGACCATAATTAAATTTTAGGACCATAGTGGCATTACATATTGAACGCCCTCGTAAAGGAATCAAAGACACCACTTTTATTATTTGCCCACTATTGAAGTGGAAAGACACCACTTCTACCATCTGCACTCTGCTGCAGTGGCAGACACCACTTCTATCATATGCCATCCACTGCATTGGTAAATATGCCACTTCTGCCATCTGCCCTCCACAGCAGTAGTAAAGATGCAACTTCTTCCATCTGCCCTCCAATGCAGTTGTAGAGATATGACTTCTACCACCTGCCCTCCACTGCAGTGGTAAAGATACAACTTCTACCATCTGCCCTCCACTGCAGTGGTAAAGATACAACTTCTACCATCTGCCCTCCACTGCAGTAGTAAAGATACAACTTCTTCCATCTGCCCTCCACTGCAGTAGCAAGACACTTTACCTTAGCCTCGTCCGTCGGATGGGGACGTAAACCGGGCCGGTCCCGTGTATCGGTCTATCTTCTGAGCACGTTAAAGAACCATAGGAATCTATTCGATAATAAGAGTAGGGCAGGTTCCCGGATTCCTATGTATCCTTCCCCTCTCTCTGGGGCGGCTCTAAATAACCTATACTGTGTTGATGAGCCGTTAAACAACATTCAATTCAATTCCACTGCAGTAGTAAAGATACAACTTCTTCATCTGCCCTCCACTGCAGTGGTAAAGATGCAACTTATAGCATCTGCACTCCACTGCAGTGGTAAAGATACAACTTCTACCATCTGCCCTCCACTGCAGGTGGTAAAGATACAACTTCTACCATCTGCCCTCCACTGCAATGGTAAAGATGCAACTTATAGCATCTGCCCTCCACTGCAGTAGTAAAGATACAACTTTTACAAAGATACAACATCTTCCATCTGCACTCCGTCTACAGATACAACTTCTACCATTTGCACTCCACTGCAGTGGTAAAGATACAACTTCTTCCATATGCCCTCCACTGCAGTGGTAAAGATACAACTTCTACCATTTGCACTCCACTGCAGTGGTAAAGATACAACTTCTTCCATCTGCACTCCACTGCAGTGGTAAAGATACAACTTCTACCATTTGCACTTCACTGCAGTGGTAAAGATACAACTTCTACAGATACAACTTCTACCATCTGCACTCTACTGCAGTGGTAAATATATAACTTCTACAATATGTACTCCACTGCAGTGGTAAAGATACAGCTTTTACCATCTGTACTCAAATGCAGTGGTAAAGATAAAACTTCTACCATCTGTACTCCACTGCAGTGGTAAAGATACAACTTCTACCATCTGCCCTCCACTGCAGTAGTAAAGATACAACTTCTACCATCTGCCATCCACTTTTGTGGTAAAGATACAAATTCTACCATCTCACTCCACTGCAGTGGTAAAGATACAACTTCTTCCATCTGCAATCCACTGCAGTGGTAAAGATACAACTTCTACCAAGTGCCATCAACTGTAGTGGTAAAGATACAACTTCTACCATCTGCCCTCCACTGCAGTGGTAAAGATACAACTTCTACCAAGTGCCATCAACTGCAGTGGTAAAGATACAACTTCTTCCATCTGCAATCCACTGCAGTGGTAAAGATACAACTTCTACCAAGTGCCATCAACTGTAGTGGTAAAGATACAACTTCTACCATCTGCCCTCCACTGCAGTGGTAAAGATACAACTTCTACCAAGTGCCATCAACTGCAGTGGTAAAGATACCACTTCTACCATTTGCCCTCCACTGCAGTAGTAAAGATACAACTTCTGCCATCTGCACTCTGCTGGAGTGGAAAAGATATAACTTCTACCATCTGCCCTCTCCACTGCAGTGGTAAAGATATAACTTCTACCATCTGCCCACCACTGCAGTGGTAAAGATATAACTTCTACCATCTGCACTCCACTGCAGTAGTAAAGATACCACTTCTACCATCTGCACTCCACTGCAGTAGTAAAGATACCACTTCTACCATCTGCCATCCACTGCAGTGGTAAAGATAACAACTTCTACCATCTGCACTCCACTGCAGTAGTAAAGATACAACTTCTACCATCTGCACTCCACTGCAGTAGTAACGATACAACTTCTGCCATCTGCCCTCTGCTGGAGTGGAAAAGATATAACTTCTACCATCTGCCCTCCACTGCAGTGGTAAAGATATAACTTCTACCATCTGCCCACCACTGCAGTGGTAAAGATATAACTTCTACCATCTGCCCACCACTGCAGTGGTAAAGATATAACTTCTACCATCTGCACTCCACTGCAGTAGTAAAGATACAACTTCTACCATCTGCACTCCACTGCAGTAGTAAAGATACAACTTCTGCCATCTGCCCTCTGCTGGAGTGGAAAAGATATCACTTCTACCATCTGCCCTCCACTGCAGTGGTAAAGATATAACTTCTACCATCTGCCCACCACTGCAGTGGTAAAGATATAACTTCTACCATCTGCCATCCACTGCAGTGGTAAAGATAACAACTTCTACCATCTGCACTCCACTGCAGTAGTAAAGATACAACTTCTACCATCTGCACTCCACTGCAGTAGTAAAGATACAACTTCTGCCATCTGCCCTCTGCTGGAGTGGAAAAGATATAACTTCTACCATCTGCCCTCCACTGCAGTGGTAAAGATATAACTTCTACCATCTGCCCACCACTGCAGTGGTAAAGATATAACTTCTACCATCTGCTCTCCACTGCAGTGGTAAAGATACCACTTCTACCATCTGTACTCCACTGCAGTTGTAAAGATACAACTTCTACCATCTGTATTCCACTGCAGTGGTAAAGATACAACTTCTACCATCTGTATTCCACTGCAGTGGTAAAGATACAACTTCTACCATCTGTATTCCACTGCAGTGGTAAAGATACAACTTCTACAAAGATACAACTTATCCCATCTGCACTCCACTGCAGTGGTAAAGATCCAACTTCTACCATCTGTTTTCCACTGCAGTGGTAAAGATACAACTTCTACAAAGATACAACTTATCCCATCTGCACTCCACTGCAGTGGTAAAGATACAACTTCTACCATCTGTTTTCCACTGCAGTGGTAAAGATACAACTTCTACAAAGATACAACTTCTACCATCTGTACTCCACTGCAGTGGTAAAGATACAACTTCTACCATTTGTACTCCACTGCAGTGGTAAAGATACAACTTCTACAAAGATACAACTTCTACCATCTGTACTCCACTGCAGTGGTAAAGATACAACTTCTACCATCTGTACTCCACTGCAGTGGTAAAGATACAACTTCTACCATCTGTACTCCACTGCAGTGGTAAAGATACAACTTCTACCATCTGTACTCCACTGCAGTGGTAAAGATACAACTTCTACCATCTGTACTCCACTGCAGTGGTAAAGATACAACTTCTACAAAGATACAACTTCTACCATCTGTACTCCACTGCAGTGGTAAAGATACAACTTCTACAAAGATACAACTTCTACCATCTGTACTCCACTGCAGTGGTAAAGATACAACTTCTACAAAGATACAACTTCTACCATCTGCACTCCACTGCAGTTGTAAAGATACAACTTCTACCATCTGTTTTCCACTGCAGTGGTAAAGATACAACTTCTACAAAGATACAACTTATACCATCTGCCATCCACTGCAGTGGTAAAGATACAACTACTACAGATACAACTTCTACCATCTGCACTCCACTGCAATGGTAATGATAGAACTTTTACCATCTGCCATCCACTGCAGCGGTAAAGATACAATTTCTACAGATACAACTTCTACCATCTGCCCTCCACTGCAGTGGTAAAGATACAACTTATATATATGTAAATTGGGCTTCCTGTTGTAATTTCAGCAACCCAAAAATTACAACAGTATCCCACTACCAAATCATCAAAACTCCACCAAATAAAACCAACCTCAACATACCCAAAAATCAGCATGAAAATGCTGATTTTCTTGATTTATTAAAACTTTTTTAAAATGGGGGTAGTGAAGATTGCAAGTTTAAATTTTTTAGGTTTTAAGCTTGTGTAGTAGGTAAGGTTACGTGACTATTGTCATGTTAGTAAGGTTACGTGATTATTGTCACATGTATTAGATCATGTGATAAGCATCTATTTATATCAACCAATCGGTGAAGATCATGTGGTAAGTGTCTATTTATATCAACCAATCGGTGAAGATTATGTGATAAGCGTTATTTATATCAACCAATCGGTGAAGTTTTTGGTCTTTCTGACGGGTATAAAAGGCTGTGAACTACGGATTAGTATCACAAGGTGACATACCCTATGGGAATAGAGACCTGAAAAAGTAAGGATAAAGGTAAGTCCATTTTAAATTTGTATTTATTACTGATTTTTTGATTTATATCTCTATTCTTCTAAATTTTAAACACTCCTTATTATACAACTTAAATTTCCAATAATCTTGCATCCTCCTAATTGAAGCTGCACCGCAACCAACACACACTTGATACTTTGCATAAGTGCCTTTTTTACATTTTATACAAGGTACTACTTGACTTGTTTTTAATCTGTATTTATGCAAACTACAATAATCTGAGTTTTTAGTTGGCTTGTTTTTGCACGGATTGTGCAATCCAATCTTAAGAAATTTACAAACATTTATTTCCATTGTCTATCTTTACTATAAATATTTTTTTATATTAAATAAAAAAAAAAGTTAAATATATAACAAATAAGAAGAATGGAAAACGAAGAGACTATAAGAAATTTAATACGTTTGTACGATAACGGTGTAATAGGTAAGGAAACATTAGAGCACAGTCTCATGGTTATTCAACCGCCAAAGGCTAAACCACCCGAATTTATTCAGCCAGAGGGAGTTAAAGAAACTCCAAAAAATTCAACCTTGGAAAATTTACGTAAAAGGCGTCGTGCGAAAAAACAACGTAAAAAGGATAATAAAAAATTACAAGTTAATGATGAAATACCAAAAGTTAATGATGTAAAATTGCACAAAGTTGATAATAAAATATATAAAGAACTAAAACTAGTTGACAAACCAATATGTGGTTATTTCAAAGCATATGAAATATCTGCTACAGAATATAAAGATCCAAGAAAACTACTACTTGATAAAAAATCTATCATAACGAAACAAATAACCAAAGAGTTAAAAAATAATGGAATAAAATTTCAGTTAGGTCTTACCGTAGAACTATTTAAAGATGATGGTGCAACAAAAAAATACACCACAGCAGTATTACATAGTGAACAAAATACAGTTTTATCGCCTGAAAAAATAAATGAGTTATATGATGAATCATCTGATGACATACAAGAAAGTTTAGAAAGATTTACTAACACAGCATCAGGATTAGAAATTGATTACTGCGTTACACTTTATTTGAATTTTGCAAAGTACGAACCACTAAAAGGTTCTTCATACATTCCTTTACATAAAGTAATATCTGATAAAAAAGCAATTATAAATGTTAACAATAAAGATGATAGATGCTTGGAAGTAGCATTGGTTTCTGCTTTGTGGACTGATAAAAACAATCCAACTAGGATGTCTAGTTACAACAAACACATGGGTAAGTTAAACATGAAAGGTATTGCTTGCCCAACTCCGATTTCAGATATTTCAAAAGTAGAAAAACAAAACAATCTTGCCATTAATGCTTACGGGTATACAGTATCAGAAAAAATTAAAAAGGCATCTGTTTTTCCATATAAAATATCTGAGCAGCCGAAGGACATAAAAAGAATTAATTTGATGTTAATCTCTGAAGATACTGAAGTTGAACCAGAAAACGAAGATGATCCAAACAACGAAGAAGGGATCATAGATGATAATTACAACCCTGATGATAATTACAACCCTGATAATAATCACGAAGTCAAAAAAGAAACAAAATATCATTGGTGCTGGATTAAAGACCTAAACAAATTACTTTATGATCAAAACAAACATCATGGTAAAACTTACTTTTGTGATCGTTGCCTTCATGGCTACTCCGATGAAAAACTACTTGAAAAACACAAAGAAGACTGTGAAGGTATTAACAAAAACTCTTGCCGAATCGAGATGCCAAAAAAAGGTACAATTACCAAATTTAAAAATCATCAAAATCAGATGCCTGTGCCTTATGCAATATATGCTGATTTTGAGAGTATAATCAAACCAGAATCAATTAAATTTGGAAAGAAATCTAAAATCACAAGTGTGCACGAAGCTTGTGGATTTGGATATCAAGTTGTCAGATATGATGGTAAAACAGAAGAACCTGTTATTTACAGAGGTGAAGATACTGTTGAAAAGTTTTTAAATCATTTGGAATGTGAAAAGAGCAAGATCAATAATATATTTGCTCACCCGAAACCATTAATCATGACACAACAAAATGAGGAAGATTATGAAAAAGCAACACACTGCTGGATATGCGAAAATGAAATAGGTAGGAAATGTGGCAAAAACTGTAAAGTAAGAGATCACTGTCATTTTACAGGAGAATACAGAGGTGCAGCACATAAAAACTGCAACCTAAAACTAAAAATAAAACCAAATAAAACAATCATTCCTGT
This sequence comes from Cyrtodaria siliqua, assembly GCA_037043455.1. Taxonomy (NCBI): domain Eukaryota; kingdom Metazoa; phylum Mollusca; class Bivalvia; order Adapedonta; family Hiatellidae; genus Cyrtodaria; species Cyrtodaria siliqua. The sequence goes on from JAWPHD010014098.1 coordinate 9,350, forward strand.
TATAATTCACAACCTCAAAGGATATGATAGTCATTTGATTATGCAAAAAATACATAAATTGAAAGGTAATATAACATGCATCCCAAACAACGCTGAAAAGTATATTTCATTTAGTGCCGGACAACTTAGATTCTTGGATAGCTGTCAGTTTATGATGAAGCCTCTAGACGAATTAGTTAAAGCAACAGACAAATCTGATTTTAAAATTACCAAAAATCAGTTTGGCAAACAAGCAGATTTACTTTTACGAAAAGGTGTTTATCCATACGAATATATGGACAGTATGGAAAGATTTAAGGAAACGCAATTACCGCCTATAGAAAAGTTTTACAGTAGTCTCGAAGATGAAAGTAAAAGTCCCGAAGATTACGAATATGCTCAAAAAATATGGAAAGAGTTTAACTGTAAAACTCTTGGAGACTATCATGATTTATATCTAAAAACTGATGTAACTCTGTTAGCAGATGTGTTTCAAACTTTTAGAAAAACATGTATGAGTGCATACAAACTTGATGCTTTACATTACTATACAGCACCTGGATTATCCTGGGATGCTTTACTCAAACATTCAAAAATAGAATTGGAACTTTTGACAGACATTGACATGCACTTATTTATAGAAAAAGGTATGCGTGGTGGAATTAGTATGGTATCAAAACGATATGCCAAAGCAAATAATCCATATGTAGCTGATTATAACCCTAACGAGGAAAAACACTTTTTAATGGATCTGGATGCCTGTAACCTCTATGGTTGGGCAATGAGTCAGCCACTTCCATATTCTGGCTTTGTTTGGAAAATCAAAAACAAGAGTGGGAGATTTTCTAAACCAAAACCTGGCAAAGGACAAATGCTTGAAGTTGATTTGGAATATCCTAAAAAACTTCATGAATTTCATAATGACTATCCGCTTGCACCGGAAAGATTAGCAGTGAAAAAAGAATGGTTGTCTGAATACCAAACAGATCTGTTAGAAAATAATGGTATGATAAATACAGAACAACTAGTTCCCAATCTTAGGGACAAAGAAAAATATGTGATACATTACAAAAACCTGCAACTGTATTTATCTTTAGGTATGAAACTAAAGAAAGTACACAGAGTATTAGAATTTAATGAAAAACCATGGATGGAATCATACATAAATTTAAACACAGAACTTAGGAAAAAAGCTAAATCAAAATTTGAAACAGATTTTATACAAACTTATGAACAACTCTGTGTTTGGCAAAACAATGGAAAATCTACGCAAGCGAACTGATATAAAACTAGTCAAAACTGACGGCTCTGAAAATGAAAAGATAAGAAAAATAATAGCCAAACCCAACTTTAACAGGCGTATAAAATTTTCAGATGAGTTGTCAGCAATACATGTAAACAAAACAAAATTAACATTAAACAAACCAATCTATGTTGGGATGTCAGTATTGGATTTATCAAAATACCATATGTATGATTGGTATTATAATACTTTGAAAAAAAGGTACGGAAATAACTGTACTTTATTATACACAGACACTGACAGCTTGCTGGTAGACATCAAAACAAGATGTGTGTACAAAGACATGGCTGAAATGAAAGATGAGTATGACCTAAGTGATTACCCTAAAAATCACCCAATGCACGATGATACAAACAAAAAAGTAATAGGTAAAATGAAAGACGAATGTAATGGTGTTGCTATAGCTGAGTATGTTGGATTAAGACCCAAGCTATATTCGATTTTGAGAGCGGATGAGCAGATTATTAAAAAAGCAAAGGGTGTAAAAGAATATGTAGTTAAAAAACATATAAATTTTGAAAACTACAAGGATGCACTATTTAACAAGAAAAAATACACCCATGAAATGAATATGTTGCGATCAATAAAGCATCAAATATATGGCATAACAGTAAACAAAGTTACACTATCACCATTTTACTCAAAAAGATACATCCGAGAAGATGGAATTACAACTGATGCACACGGTTTCTATAAAAACTTATGAATTTGGGTATCAGCAGGAACAATAAGTAATTCTTCTTTGACAAATCCTCTTTGTGGCGCTGGTGCTTTCAAATAATAAACTCTTATACCTTGCGTCACCATATAACTTTTAATCTTGTGAATATCTACACTCCACATTGGATCAGTTGCTCTGCGTCTTCCACCTTCTTGTTCCCCGGGTTGATATAAATATCTTACACTTGCATTCATACAGATAGGATCATCTTTTAATATTTTTGTTTCAACAGGAGGAGGCTTTTTTGTCTCCGAATTTATGGCTTTAACAACTTCTGGTAATCTCTTTACCCATTCTCTATTACGTTTTTGCGAATCTATTTCCTTAGCATACTGATAGCCAAACAATCTCTCAGCTAATGTTCTGTTAAATCTTTCCACTAAAGCTTGGTCTCTATGTATTTCTGTTCTGCCTCGTCTGATATTTACTTTGTGTTTTGCCATCAATACTGATACTGCACCCATAAATTCTCTGCCTGGATCTACTTGTAATAACTTTGGATATTTCAAATGCCGACTGTATATTTTTTCAAATGCTTTAGCAACTTCTTTACTATCCTTGGAAGTCAACGGCTCTGCTTCTTTGTATCTACTCGCAATATCAACCACAGTCAATGCATATTTATATGTCTTGCGTCCACGACCAATCCCAAAAGTATCATGCGGTAAAAATAACAAATCAGCTTGATGCACTCCATTCTTAGCTGAAACATCAAACCTGGGTCTAACTATTTTCTTCGGCGCAGGTAAATAAATCTGCCACACAGCTTGTTTCTTTAAAAATTCTAATGCCTTTTTTTCACTAACACCAGCCTCTTTTGCTAATTTTTTAACTGCTGTGTAACCTCTCCAAAATCCTTTTGGGCTGTAATAAATCTTTTCCATTTTTTTCTATTAAAGATTAAACTTTATATAACTATAAAGAAAAAATGGAAATCACAACTGCACAATTTGATGAACTGCTTGAAGAGCAAAATCAAAATAGCACAAAGAAATGGACAGATTTGGAACTAAATAAAATATACACTATTACAGATACGAAAATAATAGAAACTGAATATGGTCCATCCATGGTATTGACATTATTAGACAACGGTGAAGTATGGGCACCTGGTCATCTCAAAGATAAAATAGAGAAGAGTGCTAAACCACCATATTATATGCGACCACTTGGATTGAAACCATGTAAAAACAACAAAAAAAATAGGTATCATGCATATGACTTAGTCTTTCCAAAGGTTATTTCAAAGTAAACATATTTAGTTATTCCAAATTTAAAAAGTCCAAAGTAATTATAGTTTTAAACTTTTTTTTTATGAAATCAATTTATACGCCACAAATCCAGTTGCAGCCATGCCCACCACAATAAACGTAATTTCTCTATTCTGTTGATCCGGAGATGGTGTATAAAAATCACTTAACTTGGGCTCCGGTTCCAAAAGCAAATGTTTGCCAGTTGTATAATAATACTGTTTCATAGCCTGGTCTACATTATCAAAAGTTTGCTCTGCATGATGCTCTTTTTGCAGTTGCTTATTAATAAAATCTAATCTCTCTGTTCTTTTTTTATTCCACTCTACTTGTGCTGCGTTTAATTGTTCTACTGCTTTGTCATGTCTTTGTCTTTCCTCATCTGAATGACTTCCCATTTTTGAAAAGAAATAATTTGAACCAGTAAACGCTAATGCATTTGTTAATGCGCCACCTATCATCATTGCTACTGCACTTGCCATTTTTTTATATATATATTTTTTAAAATTATTTCATAATATCCGCAGGAATAATACCTTGCCTAATCAACATATCCTTTGTAGACATTGCTAACATTATATTCCCAGACAGCGTCACAACATCTGTCATATTAAAATCTACTTTAGTGACTGGTCTTTTTAGTATTTTTCTGTTAATCTCAGAAAATCCAACAGTTAGAAGTGTTTCCACTCCAGCATGATACATCATATTTACAATTTGTTTTCCGTCAATACTTGCTGCCATTTTTTTTATATGATTATTTTTTTAAAATAAATTATTAAAAATCAAACGGGTCTTTTGGTGCAACATGAACAGGTTGCACAGCTACAGGTTGCGTAGCAGATTTCTTGTTATAAATATACAAACCCAACCCAGCAATGCCTAATAAAACCAGACACGGTGGAATATAATTTTTGTATACGTTTATTTTGATTTTTTCTGGTTCTTCTTCACCTATTGTTATTTTTGTTATTTCATTTGCAGCATCTTGCTTTGCAGCATTTTGATTTGTAACATCCTGAAGCAAACGCTTTGCCTTTCTTGCCGCTGCTCCTTTTTTTCCAGCTTCTATTCTTTTTGGATTTTTTACTTTTTGTTGTTCAACAGGTTGTGTAACAACAGGTTGTGTAACAACAGGTATAACTTCACTCTCTTGGTTCTCCATTTATATTATCTATAATTTTATTTTTATTAAAATCAATATGTCTAACAGTTGTCAGTATTGCTGTAAATGGTGCTAAGCACATTCCATACCTGTAATACAACTCACAACAAGCGCTTGTCAAAGCATGATTAATAAATGGGTCTTCCTCCAAATCTTCTATCAGCTTTGGTGGATTGGTTACATTAAAATATTTTGATACTCCCATCACATACAAGTTAATAAAAGAATTGCCTAAAGTTTTAGTCATACTTGCCCCAAGCCTTGCTTCATATCTGCAGTAAAGTTTGTTAATTTCATCTGGTGGCATGCCATCTATGTTTGTGAGTTGTATGTCCTTACCCAAATATTGACGACTACCACCGCCAGCCACTATGGCTGATAATCTTTCTTTTTTTGTTTCTTGTTGCTTTGATTCATCTGGTTTCGTCTGTTCCGATATATTTTGTAATAGTTCTTCCGCATTCATTTTTATATTATTAATCTTATTTTTTATCTTGAAATAAATATAAAATACAAAACAACTAACTGCGATATTTATGCAGCTAGTAATTGTTAGTATTGTTAATAGCATTGTTATTAATATTGCTATTTTTTTATTAGCATTGTTAATTTGCTGCAAGAATTGCTATTAGCATTGCTACTTTACTATGAGCAATGCTATAAGCATTACTATATTTTCTGATATTTTCATTATATTTTCATGTCAGTATTGCTATTAGCATTGCTGTTAGTATTACTATTAGCAACAAAGCAATGCTGTTAGAAAAAAGAATTGCTGGTAGAAATTATTCAACCCAATAACCAGTTGGTTGGTCAGTCCTCAATATCAACTTGGAATATTTAGTCTTAGCTAAAGTTTTTTTTATTCTGGTTCTCTCCTCCAACGTTGGAATAACATCATTTTCTCTCAAACAATTTTCATAACTATCTCTGTCCTTGGTGTAAAACATACACAACCATTTTACTTGATCCCTCAAATCTTTCAATACAGAATTATATCTCTGTGAAATGACCCACACTGATTGTTTGGCGTGACGACCAGAGAATGCCAACTCTGATAACATATCTTTTTTCTTTGTTAATTCTTTTGTGGCTGAGCAATCGTCAATAATGTATAATGTGGGCTGGCCAGCATATTGTTTGAAAAAGAAACGCAACAGTTCTTGTAACATTTCTTTACCGTTGCTCACGGGATTGACAATTATTATTTTTTTATCTTTTGGGTTTTTCACATCTCCTATCCAGGATCTATTTTTATAAGCCTCGTTCCACTCTATGGTTGGACACAATATAATTATATGTTTAAAAACTCCAACATACTCTTGTTCAAGTATGTCAAGAACAAACTCTGTTTTGCCGCAGCCTGTCTGACCACAGATAATGGCACTGTGTGGATATTTAGGATATTTTTGTTGCAAACTAGTATCCTGCTTCTTTGAATCTTCCATCTTCGAAATTGATTTGCGCATCTTGTATTATATATATGTAAATATTTAAAGTTTGATCTGCATCTGCTTTTTTATTTATTAATATCGTTATGCCTTCACTGCCGTTTTCTATTCTTCTTCCACTGCCGTGTAATAAATTGTCATTACATGTTCTAAGGTCAAGCCACAAAGCATATGATTTTGTCAAATAAGTCTCAAGAGAAACATTGGTAAAGTTTAAGTCCCTTGCTACTATTTCTGTCTCTTTGTTTCTTTTTGATGTTAAAGCAAAATATTTGTTGATTTCATCCCAATGTTGATATGCCTTCATGCCCTGACTATACAACTGATTTGGTACTCCCTCTATTGTCATTTCGACCTTTTCAATCTTTGGGTTGTAATAGGTTTCTGTGTCTGTTCTTTCTGGGTCTTCAAACAGCATTAAAATACCTTTCATGCTTCGTGCTGGTACATTAATGTTGATGTTCCAAAGAGTATCAGATTTGTTTGCTATTATTTTTCTATGTCGCAAGATACGATCATACATAAATGACATCTTACCACTGATTTGCTGTCTTATTTGTCTGGCTAATTCAACATCACTAACCGTATCAAATTCCAAGCAGATATTTTTTATTACATAAGATGCATCAGCATCACTGCTTTTGATAACTTTGTTATAATCGTTAAACGTTAATTCATATTCTAACCTATCACCAAGCCCCGCTTGATAAAATGGCATATGACTTTCTAACATTTCAAAGTCCAGTGGAATACAAAATCTATTTCCATAAGCTGCTGCTATAGCTTCATCTTTAGTGTCTGAGGAAGCATCTCCCGCGCTAACTCTATGTTTTAGCATGTTTGGTTTACCAATACCTTGGTAAGCTATGTTTTGTCGTTCGCTAGGGCTTTTCCATAAATCTACATAACAATGATATATATCACTGTCATCTATTGACATGACTTCGTTGCCACTTATTCTTATTGTCATTTTTTTCACAATTGTTCTACCCAGATTTTGAAATAGAGTAGCGTTGGCGTCTGTTCTGCTTTTAAGTTCTATTTCAAAGGCAAGACGAGCAGTACTTGGAACTATCACATCATTAGTACTTAGGTTGGGAAATCTTACAAGCAGTTGCTGGTTTTGGTCTATTGTTGAGGGATTATTAGTTATTACTACACTTGTGCGGATGCCTTTGGCACCATGAGGTTCTCTTAGTTTTCTATGAGGGCTGAGTTTGTTTCCGTAAGCCGACATTGTTTTTATTTTTTAAATATATTTTTTAAAATTAAATAAAATAAACCATGGCTGAAGGAGGATTTGAGTTTGACAATCCTACGTACGATCCAGATGATTATGATGAATTATTTGATGATGATTTACCAATGGTGCCTGATGAGCCGGTTCGAAGAAGTCTTCTTAATCAAAGCGACCATCTTGCTGACCTTCGAGGAGAGCTGTCAGAAATCACACTTGAAACATACAAGAAAAATCTTGTAAAATCCTTTTATAATGAAATAGGAAAACGATATAAGATGGCACCGGACAAAATGGATTATGACCAGTTTCAAGTATCAAAAGATGGTAAAACATTATACTGGATTGTTGGTGATAGAGGAATAAGAATAACTGCCAAGCAAGGCTCTTTTACATTTCTTGCTCTTGGTTCTTTGGCAGGCGAATATAACAGGGTTGCTGGCTCTGGGGGAACAAAGGCGGTAAGACAATTTTTGAATTTGCCGGAGTATGACAGTAGAACAAAAGTATCACAAAAAGCTCGACAAGCGTTGCAAGAGTTGAATAGCACAATAAACGATTTACCAGATAATGTGGATGCTATCCCATTACAAGATATTTCAAATATTATGAATAACATAGAGACATCAATGGATAACATAGAGACATCATTGTATGACTGGGATGTGATAGAGCGTCCTGATGTTTCAACACAAACAAATATAGACAAGCGTGAAATGGATGGAATAGTAAAAGCGATGACAACTGTCAAGAAAGAACTTACTAATAACGTAGCAAAACTCACACAACTTGATAAAGACATAACAAGAGAAAAACAAAAGTTAGAACAAGCTAAGACTGATAATGATGAATTCCAGATAAAAAGAATTAGCGATCGCATCAAAGACCTTGAAAATGAAAGAGGTGCAAGAATGGATGTCATTAATGAAAACAGAGAAGCTTTTCGTAACCAAGTAAGCAGGATAAAAGAGACAATAAACAAAATGTTAAAGGAGGATACAACTCTTGGTGAGAGGATCAAAACCTTGTTTAAGGAGCAAGGTATTACTATTGTTAGTATCCTGACTGCGTTTGGTATGATTCTTGGGGTGATAATTAATTCTATTATTCCCACATCAAGTGCTGCTCCAACTCCAACTCCAACCCCAAAGCCTGATCCATCAAGTGTAAAAGATTGGATAAAAAAACAACTATTTAATCTTGGTAAACTTCTTGCCAACCTAGCTGGTAAAGCTGCTGCAGCACTTCCAGGAGTTATTGGTGCAATAGTATCATGGCTTTTATCTGCAACAGGTAATGTTATTAATTGGCTTGGTAACAATCTATGGGCTCTGCTTGTGTTTGTTTCCGGGTTGTTGTATGTGGCAGCCAAAGAGTGGTTTAGTAAATCTCGTAAATAAATAATGCAGCAAGACCTATTACTATGGTACCAACAATTATAGTTGTTTTGTTATCTTCGTGTTCAATCGCTATTTTTTTGTATTTCTGGTGGGTTATGTTCCAAAGTTTTATGTATCGATTTATCAAAATGTTCCGGTAAAAATTTCTTTGTTGTGGTGCCTTGAAAAGGTTGAATATTTTTTGGTGGCACTGGTTTTACATTTACATCATTATTCAATCCTAATGCTTGTGCATCGGTTGCTATTACAATTTCATTATTGTAGTCTTGTATTATTCCAATTTTTAATTCCATGTCGCTCGGAGACATGTACAATCCACTTCCATATACAAAATTTACTTTACTTCTTGCATATTTTAAGGTGTTTTCATATCTTGAAATTTGACTAGGCAAGTCAATGGGGCTGTTTATTGCGTCCTCTACATTTGCTAAAAATTGTTTTTGTGCATCAAATGCTGTCCCAGTTCCAAGTATATCAGTTCTTGTTTGTGATTGTGAACCAAGAATTGCCCAGCAGTATGTTCTTATGCTGTCATTGATTCTTTCTACTCCAGCTCTTGTAAATCCAGATGAATCATCTAGTATAAAAGTAGACCAACTATTGTCAGCCTCAGATCCTTGTGCAATGTAATCAATGTGGTATGTTTTATCACTCTCATAGACTGTAAAACTCATCGTTTTGTTGTCGTATACAGTATTTACCAAAGGATGATAACCAATATGTGTCCAGTAATTGTAAATTGTTCCTAGACCATTATTATAGCTTTGTTTCTGTCTCCAGTCTGAATTTAAGTCAACGTTAAACTCCTTGCATATTCTCTCGTATGCGTTTCGGTTATATGTGTTACTAAACGCATTCCAATTTGAGTTTTGCGGCATTGCTACACTCATCTCAAATAATATTCTTCTGACTTGGTAATAGATATGAAATCGAAATAACGAACCAACCAGAGTATCAGCTTTTAAATGATTGTTGAAATCAATACCACATCCAGTGGTTGCACACCAAATAGCAAAGTTTAACTGATTCTGCCAAAATAACATCCAATCTGTTCCCCAACGTTGGACTATAGCATCTGATTTGACGTATGGGAGTTTGTATTTTTCAAAGACATTGGGGAATGATGCTTTAAAGTCTTTACCGTTTGATGTAATAACTATGTTTTGATTTATTATATCTATCACTTTCTTGCTAAAAGTATTTGAATAGTGAGCATCGGGGTTATATTTGAATTCTTCAGAAATCATTTTTATTTGTGTTTTTATATATATATATTAAAAAAATAATGTTTCATACAATTTCAAACATAGACAACTCTATTAATTTACAACAGTATATCGATAATAGAGATGGAACTAAGCGCGTTGGATTAAAAAGTTTTACATACACTATCGGTTGGTATAATATTATTAATGAAACCATAAAGACAAGAAACCCAGATAAAATAAAACAAATACCAGGTGGACTCTATAACTTTCAAGACTTGGTAAAAGATTTTAAATTGCTAAATGAAAATATTATACTGGACAGTATTGAGCAAATTGGCTTCAGCATTATACATACGCCAATAGACACGAATGTCAAGCGGTCTTTCAAAAATGCTGGGATACAAGGACAGAAAATGGTTAACAGGTACTAATATAGGAAATTACCCAATGGATTTAGCTCCTTACAAACAGCTATATGTTCATCTGAAACAAGTTAATACGAGTAGTAATTATTTCAATGGTGCACCAAGCACTATTATAGGTGTTGTGCCTGTAGTAAATAAGAAGTTCGGAGATATAGTATATACAAGTTTTTATCCTGAATATCACTGTCTTATGAATGGGGCAATTTCTGAATTCACAATAGAAGTCAAAGATGAGTATGGTAACAAAATATTTAATAGCGGTTTGCCTATGAGTTGTGTTTTAGAAATTATTTAAAAAATATATTTTTATAAAAAACAAGAGGCCCAAGAGGGCCTGTGGTCGCTCTACTGGCTCTTATAACATTGATGTATAGAGTCCGACTATGATTTATGTTTTTTTGAAAGTTTTGTATGAAATTATTCACTCTGGAATTCATTTTGCTGTCAATTTTAATGTTTTACTATGTTTGTAATGTACAGGTCTGTTTCACATAAAGACACAACAAGAGAAAAATAGTATAATATATTGGCTTTAACAAAGAACAGTACACACAATGTTAAGTATATCAATTTATTTTAAGACTTATCTAAAGATAAACAACAACGACCAACTGTAATATAATATCAGTTAACAGTATCACAATTAATGGTACATCAGACTATATGCTAATTAATCAAGTAGAAATGGGTTTTACAGTACACCATCAGAAAATGTCATATCAATGGCATTGACAGAAAATGCCATCACTTAGTTAAATTAAAACTGAATTGGGTTCACAAAAAAGGCTATATGGCGCCAAATATGGATGAGCATGCCACGTTCATCCTCCATTTACATCGAGATAAAATATGGGGTCTAATGATATATTCGTTTTATACATATGAATTGAATTGAATTGAGGTTTTAAGGCGCACCAACACATGAAAAGGTTATATGGTGCCTAAAAGGCATGAACATGCCAGGCTCATCTTCCATGTACATCGAGATAAAATATGGAAAATGGACCTAGAATCTTCTCACCCTGAACTGCAGAGCTGCTGCAAATTCTATCGTAGAAACTCCATTTACGCTGGAGCCACGTTATTGTTTTTTTGCCACTGCTTATTTGATGCGAGCGAGATAGCACCTGAAACAATGCAGTGATCATGATGAAGACCTTTAATGAACATGAACAAAAAATGATAAAATGAACATGAATTTGGGGGAATTCTACCCCTCTGCCATTCCCTCCAAACGGATCTGCAGTGGCCCTATTCTTTGCCCCGTGACCAAACGAGAACCACACGGGGCCTATGAGCAGAGAATTAAAAAGGTAATGAAAGTAATTATGATGATATACAAAATATATATTGTTGTTGTTTTGATGCCAATGGGATGAACATGTCAGGTCCACCGACAATTTATATCGAGATAAAGATATGCAGAATGGGCATAGAACCATTTCTGGAACAATGATGCATATGAAACAATACAGGTATAATGAAGACCTTTAATGAACATGACAAAAACGACAAAATGAACATGAATTTAGGGTGGTTTTAGATCTCTGCCTAGATAGGCAGTGCACTATTCTTACCCAGGAATGAAAACAGAAAACCTTAAAAAAATTAATATATATATACTTCATATGATGCAACATGATATGAAAACAGGATTGATTAACAGTAAATTCAATTTTACATTCCCAAAACAGATGAGTTGAATTTCATTTTCCTGCTCACCAACACCAAAAGGTCACGTGGTGCCATCAAGAACAAACACTTCGAGTGCACTGTCCTTTTAAATTTGAAATATATATCCAAAATATACATAGAATTTTCTCAACTGCAGAGCTGCATATTATGTTGCATAAACTTCATTTACATTCATAAAACACATTAAGTCATTGTACAACTAATTCAATAGCTACACTATTAGATATTAAAAAATGTTTTATCTGTTTTCTTCTATGCCTTGCCAAAACAAAATGCAAGAAACATTATGGATTCAGATGGTAAACAATATTAAAAATTGTGCTATCCATTATCTTCTGTGCCTTCCCAAAAAAAAATGCAAAAAATGTTGAGAATAAAACTGGCATATTCCTTTACGCCACCACAATTCAATTTTAAAAAATAAATATGATTAAACAAAAATAAATGAATAACCAGTCACTATTATAAATCACATGATGACCATGTTTCATTTAAGTGTACATGGACTGAACAGAATTTAATTCAATTGGCTTTTAAGGTGCACCAACACATGAAAGGTTATATGGCACCTAGCAGGAATGAACGTGCCAGGGTTATCCTCAATTTACATCAAAATGAAATGTGTAGAATGGGCCTAGAATCTTCTTTCCTGCAGAACTGCAGAGTGGCTGCAAATTCTATATTTGACACTCCATTTATGATGGAGCCACATTTCCACGTTTGTATAGGCAGTGTCATGATAAAGACCTTGAATGAGCATGATAAAAAATGACAAAATGAATATGAATGGAAGAGGTGGGCAGGGGTGGTCCTACCTCTCTGTATGTGACAGTGTTTGTGAGATTTCACTGGTTGTATTCTGCCCCGGCAACAACACCACAGGGATTATTCAAGTGTACATGATAAAATAAGAGTGTTTTTGAGATTTCATCTATTTGAACTGCGCCATTTTTATGTAAACCTTTTTTGTTTTGTTTTTTGTCCATATCACAAACATTGAATCTATGGTAAAAACTGTAATTCCATGTGTATATATATTTTCATTTCCATACGTTTCAAATCATCTTTATAGAAATGGTTGAAAGTTCCTTTTCGTTTGTTGGATCTCCAGTAATCATGTCTAGTTCTCTATAGCTTTGGTTGAGGTTTTCTGTAAGCGTTTATGGCAGGTAATTTTTGCGATCCTGGAATGGTCACACTTGGAAAATATATGCACTTTCAATTATGACACTTTTTCACTTATACTGGAACACAACACTATATGTTTCCTTCCATGGCGAGGTCAGGTTATATATGGTCTTCAAGCACAAATATGAATTCAGTTCTGTTTGCAGAATGACCTTTTTAATATGGAAATGATGATGGATAGTCTGCTGCAATTTGGAATAAATCATTTTGTATAAATGTTGCCGAACAATACATGAAATTTGAAACCAATAGGTGTTACAGCATAATTGTTCTTGTGCAACTTTGCAAGCTTAGAATTATCACATCTGAAGTTGTATGTGCTACCGATGATGCTTCAGTCATTCTGGAACAAAACATTAATATTTCCTTTCATAGCTCAGAGTATATTATATCTTGATGAGTAAACAATCACCACAGTTCTGAAACTATATTCTGTTTGTGGATAAACTTCTTAAATGTTCACATCCTGATATTGCCTGTTGCAGTTTATGATATGTCCAATCAATATATATATTCATCAACCTTGCTGAACTATAAGCTAAACACAGAACCAATGTTAACATTGGCAAAGCTGTTCTTGTTGAGTAATGTCATGTAATGTCAAAGCTGTTATCTCCAAGCTCTTATATTGAGAAATGTAATGTAAAGTCAAATCTGTTATCTGCAAGTCGTTATCTGTTATCTGGCTGTTGACCGTTCCAAGTCGATAAACATCTTCATCACTATTTGTGTTGCTTATTGTTCTTTTCACTGTATATTTAATTTGCTCTTCGTAGTACATGCAGTGCGAGTATACGGTGTCATTGTTTTTGGGTGCTGTGGATTCTACTGGACGTTTTTTCTCGTTTTTATTTAAGCGCAAACCTGTTCTCTCAAAGACAGTTTATGTGATAAAGATGTAAAACTATGGTCTTCCTGACTGTCTTTTATAATGTGAAACGATATATTACCATTGTTTTAATATTTGGTAATTTGAAGAATCCTTGTTGTCTATTAAAAGCGCATGGCATTATTATCAAGTGTTCACAGACCAGGTGCTTGAAATCTGACCATATCGCTATGTCCATATTACAGTCTTTTACGTCATCTTCGCCAAACTTGGTGTCATAATATAGCAGAATATGATAATACAAGTCAACATCTGAACAAGTTAACAAATAATACTAATAAAACTATCTAGTATACAAAGTCTGTTATTCATCTGATTAATCATGTTTTATCGTTATATTAATCTTAAAACTTTCATAACAGCTCACGTATTTAGTGACACACGATAATCTTGATTGTCTTTAAACTCACAGATTTATTTAAGTTTCTCTACATAACTTTGATATTTACGAATCGTTACCACATATTATTAGAAATGTTCAGAACAATTTTTATTTGGCATATTATTAATTGGTGATGATATTTCCCTGATAAGATATAATTAAACCCTACAGTAGAATATCTAAGATAAAACTAGAACTATCACTGAAAGTGATGAATACCCTCGAGTAAACAAAGTCAAATGACCATAATTCGGCAATAAATTAGGCAATCAACAATGGCAGATGTAGAGGGACATAAGGTCATCAGTTGTTATGTGTATATGAAGTTTGGGAACAACCAATTCAAAACTGTTTGAGAAATGGTCGTTACGGGACGCGACATGACATGACGCGCACAACAAAAATGTGTTACGTGAGGCGACGTTACGGACAACGTGATTTATGAAATTATAGGTATAATTAAGTTCTCTTTTTTTTAAATACATTTCATTTAAATATATGCATGCAGATTTAAGTTAAAATCATGACTGATATTGGACTAATAGCACTAGGGGTTTGTAATAAATTGAATTTAATTGGGGTTTTACTGCGCATCAACACAAGAAAGGTTATATGGTGCCAAACAGGGATTAACATGCCAGGTACATCTAGTTAAAAATATGGAAAATAGCCTAGAACATTCTAACGTGCAGAACTATAGATTTGCTGCAAATTCTATTGTAGACACTGCATTTAAGATGGAGCCACATTTCCACATGCAGTGTCATGAAAAAAACGTTGAATGAGCATGATAAAAAAATGACAAAATGACAATGAAGGTGGGGTTCTATCTCTGTGCCTCGGGCAGAATTTGCAGTGGTTGTATTCTACCCTGGCAACCACATGGGGAGCATATTAATAATTATTGATGATATAGTGCAAATGATAGATTTATTCTTATGACACAATATGTAAGAAAAATGGGAAGTCATATTTTTACCTTTTGTTGTACAGTTAAAAAAAGTATAATACTCTAATGACCTTTATAACAATAACCCTCATTTCTAGCATCAGAAATATATATATTCAATTATGTAAGATTGCCCCCATTAAATACAATGCGCACAAAACATCAAATGTTAAGAAAAAGGGGCCTTAACTTTGCTAACACAAGATTGATTTTGTTTTACGGGATGCTAACCAATCAATAGGTAAGCATCCTGTAAAATTTCGAAACAATCGGTTGAAAACTGTGAGAGGAGATAAACACACAAACTTTTCAGGACGAACAGATGGAATTGAATTGAATTGAATGTTGTTTAACGGCTCATCAACACAGTATAGGTTATTTAGAGCCGCCCCAGAGAGAGGGGAAGGATACATAGGAATCCTTGAACCTGCCCTACTGTTATTATCGAATAGATTCCTATGGTTCTTTTATGTGCTCGGAGGATAGACCGATACACGGGACCGCCCAGTTTACGTCCCTATCCGACGGATGAGGCTGATGGATGGACATGTGCAATGCTATATACGTCCTCACCATTTGGTGGTGGCGGCATAAAAATTATAATATGAATACCAAACTCTAATAAATAAAACAAAATCTTCTTAATACACAAAAGTTCATAATAACAAATGCATTGATGTGATCAGTTAACAATTAAAGTATAGTTAAACCTGTATTCACAGACCAAGTTTATGAAGAGATATCTCAATGAAAGAGTAATATTATTAACATAGGTGGTCTCTTAATACAGGAGTGTTTTAATTTAAAACAATACAATTGGGAAATGAAATGGTGATCAATATATTGCAGTAGGTGGTTTCTTAATAGGTCTCTTTACCAAGTTTGATTACATATATATACAGAAAAATGGCGGTCAACCCATTTCTGACATAAACCGCCTTATTCCTACTGACTGCATTATGCAGAAAGTAGGAATAATTTTACATTGGTGGGTTGAAGAATAGAGTACTAGCATATCAAACTAATATTGTTGTTTTTTAAAGTCATAAACTGTTTATTGTCAATTTTCTAGATACAATCTGTGATGAATGACTCTTTAATGAGCTATTGCAGAATAAACTAAGGCATGATCTGACCAAACACACTCTATCACTTCATTTTTGATGAATTCAATGTTTGAGTAAACATGATCAATAAGCGATCCTGAATCATGAGTCGCTTTCTGAACAACTTGCTTGCAATGAAATTGTTCTTCAATGAAGGCACTGACTGTATGTTCTTGTAAGATATCAGAATTAAAGTCGCCTTGAATTACAAATTCTGTATTGTATGTGACTGGTGACACAAAGTCGAGTAAATGTTTTCTCAAGGAACTTATTGAACATGAGGGAGACCTGTACAATGTAACAACAATTATTCTTCTCATGTCAAACAAAAGTTCTGTCAGAACAATTTCAATATCTTGTTGAATGAGTGTTTTGTTTTGAACAACAGGGATACCTTCTTTAAAATACAATGCAATACCCCGGTGGGGCCTTGTGCTCCCAATTTGGTACCCGTCTGCTCTGAATATCTGATAACCTGGTACATTCAAAGTATCCATTTCATCTTCAGCAGTAAGCCATGTTTCAACAAGACAAACCACGTTTGCATCTTGAACATTTGGTTCCTGGAAAATCTCATCTTTATGATTTTTCAAAGATCGAGTATTCAAAAATACAAGTTTTGCCAGAGTGTCGTGAATTTGATATAGTGGAACATAACACAAAGGAAGAACTTGTTCATTTCGTAACCTAGTCAATTCTTTTTTGACTTTTTCAGACACTGATATCTTTGTTTCATTTAGATTCAAAATATTGAGACCCTGTAGTGTTCTTGCTCTGCTAATGGCAACGTAGTGTGCATGAGAAAAGATTCGTGTACCAGACATGTCAATAACAACTTCATTCAAAGTGTCACCCTGTGATTTATGTATGGTTTTGGCTGCAGATTGGCGAAGTGGGAATTGAATCCTCAGAAATGTCTTTCTGAAGTAAAAGAAGTTTCTTTTGATATCAAAAATGGGTGTCCAAGAAGGATCAATACCAATATGATATAAATGTCTATATTTAGCACGCCATTCAGAACCTACGTTTTGGTCATAGAATTTTACCCAAACAATACTTGGTCTATTTGTATTTTGTTGTTTGCTTTCTATGAATTTAATACAACAACTTGAACCATTGGCTAATCCATCATTAACATCAAGATTTGCACATAGATCATACGTCATTGCAACAGCTATACCTAGTTTCTTTTGCAAACCAGCCGTTTTTGAGGCATCATTTGGCAATCTAGAAATTAATTGCTCTTTTACAGATTGAGTATCATCTCCTATTACAGCATCCAAAGCTGTTGTCACAATTTTTATACTAGGTGATAAATCGAAAGCTTGTTTGTTAAATGAATCCACGCTGGCATTTGTGCTGAAAAGGTGAATAGCATTCTTTGGATAATCTGGATTTGTTGTTTTGATTTCACGCTTTTTTAGAACTTCAATATCGCTTTGTTGATGCTTTCCTTCACGTAACCTATTCAAAATCTCTGCAAACTCCTTGTCATCTTTTTGTCTCATAATTTCGTCAAGTTCATGCATTGCAAATAATTCCTGCCACAAATTTGTTGCAAGAGGACCAAAGTTGTTTTTCAAGTTTTCAAAAATCCATCCATCCATAACAGGCTTCAATTGAAACAGGTCGCCAATCAGAATCATGTGAACACCGCCAAAAAACAAAGTTGAACCTTTAATTTGTTGAAGCCTGTGATTGATTAGCATCAGCATGTTGTTTCCAACCATTGAAACTTCGTCAATCATTACAACAGCGAGATCTCTGTATATGGTTCGCAAGGTATTAAGTGTGTCGCTATCTAATGGTTTGATGGAGTAGCCTTGACTAGCCGGGATACGAAATGCTGAGTGGATAGTCATCCCACTTATGTGAAAAGCAGCTTTTCCAGTAGGTGCACACAAAAGTACTTTGCATACATCAGGATTGTCCCCTGCCGAAGAAGACAAATGTCGCATCAAAGCTTCATGTAAAGCTGAGACAACTACTGATTTTCCAACACCTGCACCACCAGATAGAAATGCATGCAAAGGCTCCAGGTTTCGTTTGACACTTTGCAGAACATGCTGTAAGAACTCTTGTTGCTTTCTATTTAGCGATTGTACAAGAGATCTATAATTTGAATCAGACATTCGTTTCGTATTAACAGTAATATCTACCAATGCTACTGAAGCACCGATGTCATTTCCTATGTCATACTGACGTTGTACTTCCGGACGATCTGGATCAAAATAAACAAACTGGTCACTTGCCACCGAACCTGTGTGCATGTCATCAGATTCTCTTTGCTCATTGCTTGGTGCTATTTCATCGAAGTTCAAGTCATCAGCAGCCCTTTCCATTGCCTCATTTAACTGATCAACATTTTTCTCATATTCTCTGACTTTAAAGTCTATGAAATTCTTCAAAGCAAAGTAACGAGCTTCATAAGAACTATGTCCACCTAAAACATCTTCACTCTCATTACGCCACGGATGAAATAATAACAGTTTTTCTCTGTAATAGTTTTCTGGATCCACTTTTAATGAATAACGAACGTAACGTAATACTTTAGGTTTTTTTCTGGATTTAATTCTGATGCCACTTTTCAACGTGATTTTTATTCCTTCCTCAACGAACATGTTTGGATCAATTTCTTCAGGGTCATTTCTTTCATCATCATTATGCTCATTTTCTTCATAAAACACGTCATCAGATGCTGGATATATTATTTCAAGTTGTGACACATAATCAGCAAGACACCAATGTTCAAGTTGCTTTGGCCTTTTTGAATACCTTTTAATTATATTGTCTGCCTCGATTTCTGTTGAATTTTCAGCCATTTTTTCCAACGCTTCCCTTGATTTCAAAAGGAATGTACGTTTTTCAGGTGGTGAAGTGTTTATGAATACTACATCTCTTGTAGCTTTGGTCATTGGAAGTTGTAAAACAAGGTAGCATGCTTCCTGTGCACTAATTTCAACACTATTCAAAAATTTGTTACCAATATGTCTTACTTGCTTCTTTAAATCCATATTTCCTTTTCTTGCTTCTTTACATGCTTCACTCATAAGGATGCTCATTCCCCTTTGGGCTTTACTGATGTATGATACTATGTATACAGCACATGCATACGGATCTAAAACAAACTGTAGATCATGATTGGCTCCCCAAGCTTTTAGAATGGGTTTCATGTAGGCATTTATTCTCACCTCAGCAACATTCCTTTTCAAAAACACTTTGGGTCCATCTAATGAACTTTGAACAGCTTTAAGATAATCTTCCTCATCCGTTTTCAGTTCTTTTAAGAATTGCTCAAACGATAAATCACATTCTTTTATCTCATTCAACTTCTGTTGGATTGAAACAAACAGTTCTTTGTACTTTTTGATGTCAGATTGATCTGCAACAAGTGGTTCCAGGATGACTGTTTTTTTCATTGGTGGTATTGGAAATCCAAATCTACAAACTGCTTTTTCCTTTTTTCTGCATGATCGTGAATGCTTGTGTACTTGAAAGTCAACAAGTGGGTCATCAATGTTTGAACACGAAACATACTGATCAATGAATGATACCACTTCTTCATCTCTGTGTGTTTCATATGCTGGAGCACCTTCAATCCATAAAAGCATGTGAATATGTGGAGACCCTCTCTGCTGGAATTCTACACGATAAAAGTAGTCCTTGAGTTTTCCCAATGGTTCATGACTGCTTTTAAGTACACTTCCTATAAACTCCTGTACACGGTGATCAAAGTATCTAACACATGTCACTGGATCAGTTTGAACAAGTTTGGTTTTGTCTGCCCAAGTCATTTTCTCAACATCTTCATCTTTAAGAGTTTGTCCATTATTAACTTTTGCTAAGATTTTGAGCAAATCAAACCATCTTGTATCTGCAGATGACAAAGAGGTAAACCATGTAGGCAATCCTAACTGGCGTATCATAGCAAACACATCTTTTTTTCGAGCTTCTAAATACGGTGGAGAACTCCTCAAAGTTCGAAAAATGTAAAAGCCTTCATCAAGCCTTACCAGATTTTCCTGATATTCTGTGTTTAATACCTGTGATACCGTAAGTTTTTTACCATCCGTTTTACACCTTCTTAAAGCTAAATGCACTTTGTCTGAAACTTGTTTCAGTTGCAATTTTTTCATTTTGAAGAAAATGTTTGGAACATTTGAGGCCACCCTTCTGTCAACATGACGAAGTTCCATTTTGCATATGTCACTATAATGAACAGGAACAGTTCTCTCTTCATTCGTAGGTCTCGTCTGACCGCAAAACACTGACGGAAATGATAAATACTCAGCATTGGTATCTTGATATAAACTTATGGGTATTTGCCCTTCACCAGGGGCAAATGTGTAAATTGTGTTTGTCGTCGGGTCAGCCGACTCAATTATTGTATCACTGTTGCCAACAACTTTTTCATTTTCATCAATTTCACTAAAATGATCAGATTCATACTCATTTTCATTTTTGCTAACATTTTCTGTTTGTTCGTTCATAAAATCATCTGTAGCAAATTCCCTCATATTACTTCTTCCAAAGAACTCTTGCACAGTTTCTGAGCAATTTTCTGATGTGTTTTGCAACCAGTTTTCATCAACATGGATACCAGAATTCTTGTACAGGTCACTGTGATTCATCAACCAATGAAGAGCGCTGATAACTTGTAATGGACGTACATTTTCAGTGAAGTCACACTTCTTGTATGAAAGTTTCTTTTTTAGCCTCACTGGTACTGTAACTTGTGTATCAAAAGCCCTAGGTAAACTTTCAATGACAGGCTGGATATCAACTGGCACATTAACAACATTTCCTTTCACTGATAGTTGCCCACCTCTTGGAAGTTCTCTTATTTGCATGAATGGAATTCTTAATGCAACAAGTCTCTCTTCTAGCTGATGTAACTCAAGTTCTTTGGGCTTAATTGGAAATGTGTTTTTGTTTGCAACTGAAAGACTAGGAGTTTTGTTTTTCTTCAAGATGTTAGAACAGGTTTTACATATCCACTCTTTATTATCCACAGATATGTACTTTGTAAAACAATGATATACAAAAGATTGATCAAGATGGTTAGCGACCGTGCTAGCGGTTTCTACAGAATGTTTAAACCATGTCTGGTGACAACAGGTGCAAACATAGACAGGTCCTGTGGAAACTGCTTGTTTGAATTTCGAGATACATTCATTTAGGTCAGAGCCATATTTTCGTGCTTCTCGCAAATTCTTTTCATCAACTTGAAAATCAGTGTTTTTTCGCTTGTTGCTTAATGAATGCCTTTCTCTTGATTTTTCATGTGTTCTGAACGATACAAATGACCTACTTAGACGCTTTTTCTCGCTTTCAATAACTTTGTAGTATGCATTATTTCGTTTCTTTTGTTTGGATTTCAATTCAAGTTTAGCCTCCTGATTTCTAATTAAAGGATCTTGCCTGGATTTGTGTTTACTTTCCAGTTCTTGCTGTTTTTCTTTTGCTCTAATTAAAGGATCTTGACGCTTTTTCTGTCTTTTGTTTTTTTCTGTTGATTTTACACTAGGATCTTGCCGTGCTTTGCGTTTACTTTCCAGCTCTTGTTTTTTTTCTTTCGCTCGAATTAAAGGGTCTTGACGCTTTTTCTGTCTTTTGTTTTTTTCTGTTGATTTTACACTAGGATCTTGCCGTGCTTTGCGTTTACTTTCCAGCTCTTGTTTCTTTTCTTTCGCTCGAATTAAAGGGTCTTGACGCTTTTTCTGTCTTTTGTTTTTTTCTGTTGATTTTACACTAGGATCTTGCCGTGCTTTGCGTTTACTTTCCAGCTCTTGTTTCTTTTCTTTCGCTCTAATTACAGGATCTTGCCGTGTTTTGCGTTTACTTTCCAGCTCTTGTTTCTTTTCTTTCGCTCGAATTAAAGGGTCTTGACGCATTTTCTGTTTTTTTCTTTTTTCTGTTGACTTCACGCTAGGATATTGCCGTGCTTTGCGTTTACTTTCCAGCTCTTCCTTCTTTTCTTTCGCTCTAATTAAAGGATCTTCACGCATTTTCTGTCTTTTGTTTTTTTCTTTTGATTTTACACTAGAATCTTGCCGTGCTTTGCGTTTACTTTCCAGCTCTTGATGCTTTTCTTTTGCTCTAAATAAAGGATTTTTACGCATTTTTTGCATTTTCATTTTTTCTGCTAATTTTACACTAGCATCTTGCCTTCGTTTTGTCATATAGGTTTTCATGTAGGAGTTCTTGTCTTTCTTTGAATGTCTTTCAAGATCAGCATCATGCTTTTTCAAGTCCTTAATTTCTTGGTCTTGAAAGTAATTATCTAAAAGATTCGTTCGAGTTGTAGATACATGTGACAATATCGGGTTATAAGCAAGTGACGGCTTTCTCAGACCAATTGGTAGAACGTCAAACTGCGAAGAGAAATCAATGTTCAGACTGGAATAAAAAGCATACATATAAGTCACTAGATCATCAATAACTTTAAAACCTATTAATATTGAGGAGCCATCTGGAGCAGACAGAGCATTTCGTCCATGAGAATGAGAATCAAAGAAGTAGAGAATTCCATTGTTACGGAAGACAGCTGAACAAACTGCACCAACAATTATCAAACTAGACAAACTCTCATTTAACACAGTCTGAATAGCAACATGCAGTGTAGGTAAACTTACACTATTAATGCAATCAGAACCTATGAGACTTCCACTGACAATGTTTCCTTTCTGGACTGCTATATTTTCAGAGTGAAATTCTACTGTATCCGGCAAGTCATCAAAGCACAAAAGATGGCTTCTAAAGATGTCATTAGCAATTAAATTTTGAACAATTTTTCTATAAAGACTATCACCAAAGGAAAGGATAGTGTCCAATTCTGTGGAATTTTTGACGTTTGAATAACGTGAAAACAAGACTGCAGAGAGTGCATTTGCAACACACTGACTACCCCGTGAAATTTCACAAAAACGATCATCACCTTGATGGAAAGAGCCATAAAGCATTACTTTAGCTCCAAATGGTAAATTGTTTCTTTCATTTATCCGTGTTGCAATATATGTTTGCTGACATGGCACAGTCATTGTTTCGTATAAAGACATATCTTCAGTTTCAATCTCAGTTTCCTGAGTTCCGCTATCATTTCTTCGACCAGGTTCATTATTCTGTTCAAGGGATGTATTACTTGCAGTGTCAATGTGCTCCACAGCAGATGTTTCTGTGCAAGTTGAAACTAACAATTCATTTATCATATCTTGCTGCAAAGTGGTTTCAAAATGTCTCGAGAATGTATTTTGGAAAACTTCATCTGGTCTGGACTGTTGTACATTATCACCAGCATCACATGAAACATATTCATTGGTATTCTTAATGCAAGAGCCTGTGCAGGTATTATCTATACAATCTTTCAATGTAAATCTCTCTGTACAATCTTCAATACAATTTCTTTTGCAATCTCTATATAAGTCTTTTGACCTGTTTTTGTCGAGGCCAGGATCCTCAGTCTTGGGTCTGGACCTGTTTTTAACGAGGCCAGGATCCTCAGTCTTATACTCACCTAGTTCTATACTTACCTCATCCTTTCTCTTGTCCCTCATTGCCTCTCTATGTCTCTTCGAATGCTGAGCAGCAGATTTTTTTCTAAGACGTGGCATGATCTGAAAAGAAAACACAAGAGGT
This sequence comes from Cyrtodaria siliqua, assembly GCA_037043455.1. Classification (NCBI taxonomy): domain Eukaryota; kingdom Metazoa; phylum Mollusca; class Bivalvia; order Adapedonta; family Hiatellidae; genus Cyrtodaria; species Cyrtodaria siliqua. The sequence goes on from JAWPHD010014098.1 coordinate 33,333, forward strand.
AAATAAGCAGTGCAAATGCTCGATCAAAGCTGTCGCCTTTTAAGGAAGGGCGACAAATATACACCCTCTACTAGTCTCCCTCCAATCCCCCCCCCCCCCCCCCCCCCCACCCCCGCTCCCCACTACTGTTTCAGTAAAGATTGAGTGGAATGGGATTTTCATGATCAGGTAATGGTTGCCTTGACCTTTGACCTACTGACCTCAAAACCAATAGGGGCCATCTTTTCATCACAGACAGTCCACCTATAAAGTTTCATGAGATTTCCTTCAGAGGGAGGAGTTATGGAGCGGACAAGATTTATTATCGGGTGCCGATGACCTTGATCTACAGAACTCAAAATCAATAGAGGTTTCATGAGCTTTGCTTCAGGGCAAGAGGAGTTATGGAGCAGACAAGGTTTTTCATTATCGGACGTTGGTGACCTTGACCTTTGATCTACTGAACTCAAAATAAATAGGGTTTGTCCTCTCACCACAGGCAGTTCACCTATGAAGTTTCCTGAGATTTGCCTCATGGGGACAGGAGTTATGGTGTGGACAATGTTTTTCATAAACGGATCCTGGGGACCGTGATCTTTGACCTACTGACCTCAAAATCAATAGGATTCATTCTCTAACCACAAGCAGTTCAACTATAAAGTTTCATGACATTTACCAAATGGGGAGAGGAGTTGTAGTGCGGACAAGGTTTTGGATCATAATGACCTTTGAACTGATCTCAAAATCAATAGGGGTCATCCTCTCACCACGTGCAGTTCACCTATGAAGTTTCATAAAATTGTCTTCAGTGGGAGTTATGGAGCAGAATACGTTTTTCATTATCATGCCACTGTGACCTTGACCTAGTGACCTCAAAATCAATAAAGGTCATCCTCTCATCAGTTTCTGAGCAGATGTCATTTACAAATGCCCTATATAAGGGTATGTAAAACGTAAAATCTCCATATACAAACTTTAGATCCCCGGGGCACAGCCATTTTTGACCCTAGGAACTTTGTACAACTTTTGTAGTGTAGGAGCTGGCAATTATTTATCATCAAAAACTGTCAAAATATGTTTAGCAGTTCTTGTTAATAATTTTTTTTAAGGTTCTGACCATATATGGTAACGGCGACCATCTAGTATGTCGCATCGACATAACTTGTACAATTTTCGAAGGCACTGACCTCAATATCGTCCATGTCAAATGTTGTTTACAAATGCCCTATATAAGTCTATGTAAAATAGCCAAAGTAACAAACTGGAAACACGAGGCACAGCCATTTGTGAACTTATCTTTGACTGTAAAACTTTTGTAGTCAAATCTGTTCAGCAGTTCTTGCGAAGATTTTTTTAAAGTTTTGACCGTATTTGGTAATGGCGGCCATAGTGGATGTCGCACTGACCTAATTTGTAAAATTTTGAAATAATTTGACTTGGGTATCGGCGATGTGAAATTTAGTCAGAAATGTCAAAGGAGAAGTTGTTTAACCAAGAGCTAGGACGGACAAAAACAGTCACAATAGCTGAGGCCAAGAAAAAATAAATCTTTTCATGTTTCAGGTTCCCGACCGACCCTGTAGCTTGTCCCGACCCTAACCTTTCTTGTTTTCTATTTCAAACAAAAAAACAAAACAAAAGATAAACAAGAAATATCACTGCAAGCCCCCGAAGTGTCCTTTGACCTCTAAGTATGACCTTGGAGCCATGGACCTGAATTTTGTGCATGACACGTCGCTGGTTGTGGTGAGCACTTGTGCCAAGTTAATTGAAAATCCATCCAGGCATGCAAGTTATTGACCGACACGATTTGACCTTTGATCGCTAAGTGTAACCTTGACCTTGGAGCCACGGACCTGGATTTTGTGCGCAACACATCATCTTGTTGTGGTGAGCACTTGTGCCAAGTTATTTCAAAATCCGTTCAAGAATGCCAGTTAATGACCAGACACAATTTGACTTTTGACCTCCAAGTGTGACCTTGACGACCTGGGTTTTGCACGCGACACATCGTCTTGTTAAGGTGATCACTTGTGCGAAGTTATTTAAAAATCCCTGCAGGGGTTGTGACATTACGGTCCGGACACAAAATTGCGTACCTGTTTTTGACCTATGAACTGAAAGTCTGACCTTGACCTTTGAGGTACAGACCTGGGTTTTGCGTGCAACACATAGTCTTGTTATGGTGATGACTTGTACCAAGTAATTTAAAAATCCCTGCAGGGGTTGTGACGTTATTGTGCGGACACGAAAATGCGTACCTGTTTTTGACCTATGAACTGCAAGTGTGACCTTGACCTTTGAGGGTTTTGCGCGCGACACATCGTCTTGTTATTGTGATCACTTATGCCAAGTTAATCAAAAATCCATGCAGGGGTTTTGAAAGTACAGTCCGGACACAAACTGCGGAATGACGGAATCCAGACGGTGCAATTACTAGATAAAAATCGCGATCTGTTGTGCCGCAAGGATGATATTGCTACCGACAAACTGGTGGCCATTATTATCGGGGAGGTTCATCTTTCATATAAAGTTTACAATATCACTGTGACTGGTTTTCTATGTATTTTTGCTAGCAACACATCTTCAGGTGATGAGTTCAAAGTCCATTTTTGAGCAATTTTAAATAATATATATTCATAGATACATACAGAGGCCCTCAAAAATCAGAGTTTAGAATTATGTTGTGTGAATGTAATTTCTAAAAAAGATATATATATATATATATATATCTATCGTACTACCTACACCATTTTTTTGGAGCAGGAGACCTGAAACACTACTATTTTTTTCTTGGGCTTGGCTCAGGTGAGCTAAATTCCAAATTCATTTTTTTTTTAATATTTAGCAAAAAAACTTGAAACAGAAAGGGGAACATGTATTCTTTTAAGCAAGGGTATTGAAATGCTACAAGAGAATGTATACATGCTGTTTATAAGAATTGAAAAGGGGCCCATAATTTTGTTAAAGTGAACGCACAAATTACACAATCTGGAAGTATGATGATGTCATCTTATGATGCCGAATACATATGATTGTTAAGTTTCAATCCATCATGTAGTTAGATAAGCTTACATACAAACTTTAACCCAAACGCGCAAGTGTAGATTCCTACAGATGGCGAGGTGTCTACAGTACTGGTTCTTAACCCAGGAGAAATTGGTAGTCTGCCTCCACCACAAAATAATCGACCGTCATAATTATATAACCTTATTGAAAATGACATACAAGCACCATAAAAACAATCAAAATTAACCTAGACGACGATCAAGTGATGGCAATAGTTTGTTTTTTTTCCTTGAAAAAAGTTGAGCTTCGAATTATTAAACAGGAACAAGACTATCACATGCACAGCTGCACTTCATACTAATGCTTCTCACAAGGATTGGTGAAAATCCATGAAAAGGTTATGGAGAATAGTGTGAATAACTTGTTGAAGTGACCGACCGAACGACCAACCGACTCCTACATAACTTCTTAAACTTTGTTTGCTGGGATATAATGACTAGTTACTGCCGCAATAAATGTGATTGACGAACGAACAATAACAGACGAACGAACATTGACTTCTTTTTTCATGTTTCTCCACTTTTCTTTGGAAAGACATGTACAAAAACATTATTAAAAACAAACTGCACAATATACGCAACTATGATTTTGATTTTTTTACAAATACATACATTACTGGTATGCAAGTAGTAGCCGAACAGCAGTAATATCCGAATTTCCGTAAACAAACGACGTTCGTAGCTCTTCAATAGAAAATATTAATTGCATTTAATAAAAAGATACATTTTTCATCATCAGAAGAATCGTTGTATACGAAAAAGTAAATATGTACCGAAAAATAATGATTTTCTTCTGAGCACTCATTGCGCGCGAGGAAGTCGCGCGCTAACCATGCATGTGCAGTTATGTGTTTTTAATTGCTCTCCAATATTTAAACAATGCTTCCCCATGACAACACCAGCAGACGATAATAAATTAAAACTTTAATTTATATATATAACCCTGTTTATATAACATGTAGGCATAAACAATATTGGAAAAATACAATACTGCAGTAAAATATTGATCGGTCAAATCTGATTATACTGCAGTAGCAGACATTTCCAATTGACGTAATCCCTGACGTAATGGAGACATCTCTTGTTAATATATTTAGGTCATAAATGACAAGAGTTGTCTTTCTTACTGAATGGGGCATCCAATAGGGATAATGACCATACATGTATCTGTTTTTTTAGCAATTCGGCTACTACTTCTGTACTGCTGTCAATCAACGGTTATTGGTCCCTATTAACAGCGCGTGCGCGAGCTTGTAATCGGATGTTGTAATTTTTAACAATGAAGTGAACTTAACTTTACTCTGCAAGTTGTTTTTGTTTGAATAATATCAAATAACAACAAACAGTACAATAAACACTATTTTTGCTACTACTTGCATACCAGTATCCTTTGGGTACCTTTCACCGGTGGGTACTTATCGCCGGTGTAATCCGAAATATCGGAATTCGCGCTGTTACTTCCGCTGTTCTTTGTTGAAAAATGGTGCGTGTCTACTGTCAACTTACCAAAGTGTAGTGAAATGCCCTGTTTACGGATAAGGTCAATTTTATTTTCATTTGAATTCATAAAACTTGGTACTTTGAAGAATTTTAATCATCCATTTAATACTTCCATTTAAAAACATCGAAAAACCCTGCAAATAAAAGATGGAAGCAAAAAAAATCATATGACGTCATAGACCTATGCGCTTTTCTCAAAATATCTGGTCACGTTATCTCCTTATATGGTAAATGGAATGTACTTCGTAAAACTTCTTGCTATTTTACAAAAAAAATAATCATATAATGTTTTTTCTTCTGTAATTCAGTTTCCCACCATTGGGAAGACCGTAACCCAGAACAAAAGAGGGTCTGTGAAGAGATAGTTATTTCTGTGCCCTCACTGTGGCATTTAAATCAGAAAGATAGAAATAACTTACTGTGGACATATTTTATGGCAATTTTTATTTTATTTTTATTTTTTTAATAGTAATGGTGATCAAATCAATCCAAATCTCAAAAAACAAAACAAAACAACAAAAAAACATCTTCGATTTATTAAAGTGGTGTAGCTCTTTTGTTTTTACCAATATTGGCGAGAAGTTTTGTCTAGTATGCTGATAGGGTAATATTTTACCATTACACCGGCGATCAGTACCCAAGAGAAACAAATATGGCGGTTATACTTTCTTAACTAGCAACACTTTTACGAGTGGTAAACTGATATCTGTTGGCAGAAAAGGTGTTTATAATTAAGTGAAAATGTTTTTTTAGTCAGATAACGAATAATAAGATTCATAATCACAGACATATAAATTTCTTTTAATTAGTTTGCTATTAACTACCACGGCGATCGGTACCCCCAGGATATAGTTCTTAGGTAAATACGGGGAAGTTTACAAATAATTGAAATATGGACCGACACAGTATGTTTTATTTTGAAAGGTACACATTCAAGAAAACTGTCTATTAAAAAAAATGGTCATTCATAAACAAATTGCCTAGATTGATGCGATTCTTCCCTTTGGTGAGTTTCATGCATGTATGCATGAAATTTATGGTTTAGTCGACTGAGTTACGTTGGTTGTTTATGCAGAAATAGCTTCATAGCTGCTTTATACTAGTAATGTCTGTTGATGGGGTAGACTCTGTCAGAGATATAATACCCTTTTCAAATCTTGCCGTACAGGTCAATGTCCTTCAATAATTACTTCCAAGAATGTAGACTTTTGAAATCAATTGTCATGGATTCATAAAACATGCTGGATGTACGAGATAATAATAAATAACGAACAAGAAATGATCGTCTTTTCACATGAATTTTGTGCTGTTTTTGTATGTTATTTACAAAGATCTTGCATCAGGTATGTAGAAGAAACAATGCAATAAAATAAAATGTATGTATGAATATATTTTGGGCATACAAGCCAACATAAACTGTTAGAAAATGCCTTCTTTTCCCCGTTGATATTCTGTTCTATACTTACTGGATTGCATATGGCCGACATATAGTACTACGCATGCGCGTTCTATTCTATTCTGTTATATTTTCTGCCTCCAAAACCTTACCAAGACCAGGGACCGTTGATCTGATCGGAATTCACTTTACTGTAGCAAAAAAGTGTCCCTTGTTGACAAATACGATTTTACATTGCGAAGGTGACAATTTTTAATTTGTAAACATGATTTTGTTGATTTCCTGATTATTTGATCTGTAAATAAGATTTTGTTGCTTTCCTGATTGTTTTCTGCTTCAATGCTCAAGATCTTTCCAGTGCAATGCTTATGAAACATTGCAATACATATGTACAAAATAACAATGCATTGTGATCGTTTGGCAATTTTAACCTTTAAAAGAAATATAATACCCCCACACGAACACACACATACAGCCCACTTTGGTAAAGATCACATGAAAAAGGAAGACAGACCCCTTCGTTTGAACAAGGCAAAATATAGCCTATTTAACAAAGTCTAGGGCCATAATTGCAGTGTTACTGGTCTGATCTGACTGGTTTTTGAATGTCCATGCTTTCACTGATATTAATGACCTGGCAAGTTTGCTAAAGATTAGATGGGAAAAAAACAAAGGCTCTATCCTGTTAAAGAGACGAAATATAGCATATTTAACTAAATCAGGCATCAGATAACTTCCGTGTTACTGGTCCAATTTCGAACCACGAAAAAACAAAACAGAGATTTACACTGAGCTTTCAGATAAAAAAATACTCAAAATTTCACGTTAAAAGACACTTTCATTGGTAATTCTATTGAAATTGTCATAAAAGCAGAGATTTGGACTGATGCTTTCAGATAGAAAATACACTCAAAATTTCATGTACAGGTATGCACTTCCGTTGGTAATTCTATAGAAATTGACATTTCTTAAAGCAACAGTTTGCAAGTGGTCTAAAATTAAAGACAATTATATTTAGAATGTACTGGTATTTTCAGAATATTCCTGTTTTCTAAAAATGTCAATAAATGTTATTTGAAAAGTCTGACTATGGCCTACTTGCTGATGTTGTAGTTTTGCTCAAATCTGAACCTGCACCATTTCCCACAGCAGTCTGTGAGTAGTCTCAAATTAAAGAGAATTATATCCTGTGTGTAGTGATATTATATTCTTTCTGCCTTAAATATAAGAAGAGAAACTGAAGAATGAGATTTGGAAGTTTTACCTTGTGTCAAACAAGATTATAGTGCCAGATTTGAGTAAGCGCCAATCACTACTTCTTAAATCATTGTTCGAACTAATTCATAATCATCAGCATTACCTATACACAACATCTAGATAAAGAAAACATTTACTGTCATTTAGGAATGGCAGCCATTACAAACACCATGCACTGATGTACTGCATGTATTAAATATTGTACATTAAGAATTTTTTCACCTTATTCCAGCTGTCATTGACGTCAACGATCGAGCAAAGTTTGGTACAGTTTAATGTAAAACTAAATATTGCATTTTTAACTAAATCAAGGGCCATAACTCCAATCCAATTCGGCCGGTTTTCGAACTTGACTGATTTTTCATTAATATTAGTAATCTGCTAAAGTTTGGTAAAAATCAGATGAAAAATGAAGGCCCTATCACATTAATGAGGCAAAATATAACATCTTCAATTAAATCATGAACAACAACTCCACTGTTACTGGTCCGATCTGGCTGTTTTTCTAATTTGACCGAGCTTGATTTGATAACAATCTCGTAAATTTTGGTAAAGATCGCATGAAAAATGAAGGCCCTATCGTCTTAACAAGGCAAAATACAGCATTTTTAACTAAATCAAGGGCCATAACTAAAAACTAAATCAAGGGCCATAACTAAAAAATCTGGTAAAGTTTAGTAAAGATCGGATGAAAAATGAAGGCCCTATTGTATTAACGAGGCAAAATACAGCATTTTTAACGAAATCAAGGGCCATAACTCTGTTGTTACTGGTCCAATATGGCTGTTTTTCAAACTTGTCTGAGCTTTCATTGATATTAACAATCTGGTACAGTTTGGTAAAGATCGGATAAAAATGATCGAAGGCCCTATCGTCTTAAAAAGGTAAAACATAGCATTTTTAACTAAATCAAGGGCCACAACTCCGTTGTTACTGGTCCGATATTGTTGGTTTTCGGACTTATTCGAGCTTTCATTGATATTAACAATCTGGTTACATTTGGTAAAGATCGGATGAAAAATGAAGGGCCTATCGTTTTAACGAGGCAAAATATAGCATTTGTAACTAAATCAAGGGCCATAACTCCGCTGATACTGCTCCGATATGGCTGGTTTTCGAACTTGCCGAGCTGTCATTGATATTTACAATCTGGTAAAGTTTAGTAAAGATCGGATGAACAATGAAGCCCCTATCGTCTTAACAAGGCAAAATATAGCATTTTGAACTAAATCAAGGGTCATAACTCCGCTGTTACAGGTCCGATATGAATGTTTTTCGAACTTATCCGAGCTTTCATTGACATTAACAATCTGTGCAAGTTTGGTAAAGATCAAATAATAAATGAAGGTGCTAGAGTGTTCACAAGGCTTAATATGGCACTTTTCAGCAAAACAAGGGCAATAACTCCGTTGAAATTGTTTCGTTCTTGCCGGTTTTCGAACTTGTTCGAGCTTTCATTGACATAAAGACACTGGCAAAGTTAAGTAAAGATCCGATTAATATTGAAGGCCCTAGAGTGTTCACAAGGCAGAAAATAGCATTTTTCAGAAAAAACAAGGGCCATAACTCCGGTGTTACAGATCCGATTTAGCTGGTTTTCATACTTGTTCGAGCTTTCATTGATATTAACAATCTGTGCAAGTTTGGTAAAGATCAAATAATAAATGAAGGTGCTAGAGTGTTCACAAGGCAGAAAATAATTTTTTTCAGAAAAAACAAGGGCCACAACTCTAGTGTTACTGACTAAATTCAGCTGATTTTCGAACTTGTCCAAGCTATAATTGGTATTAACAATCTGTGCAAGTTTGCTAACAATCAAATAATAAATGAAGGTGCTAGAGCGTTCACAAGACAGAAAATAGCAATTTTCAGAAAAAACAAGGGCCATAACTCCGGTGTTACTGATCCGATTTGGCTGGTTTTCGAACTTGTCCGAGCTTTCATTGATATTAACCATCTGTGCAAGTTTGGTAAATATCAAATAATAAATGAAGATGCTAGAGTGTTCACAAGGCTTAATATGGCATTTTCAGCAAAACAAGGGCCATAACTCCGGTGAAATTATTCCGATCTGGCTGGTTTTCGAACTTGTCCGAGCTTTCATTGATATTAACAACCTGTTAATGTTTGGTAAAGATCGGATGAAAAATGAAGGCCATAGAGTTGTCACAAGACAAAAGTTAACAACGGACGACGGACGACGGACGGACGACGGACAACTCGCCATCCCATAAGCTCTGCTGGCCTTCGGCCAGTAGAGCTAAAAACAATGAGTATATTTGGACCACCAAGCACTAAAAAAACAGAAGACTTAGAGGCTTTGATAAATGATGTTCAAAATTTATATAGACGAATTGTGCCTTTTGTTAACCAGTTTAATCATTTAAAAAATAGAGTTGATAATCTTAAATATGGAATTATAACAATATTTGCAGAGGCTAAGGGCCCACTTGTGTCAAACAGAATACTCTCATTTGGTAATGGTGGAGCAGAAAAAAATGTGGGGCATGTAATGACACGCCGTGGACGGATTATGGGAATAGGTTTAGCATGTGACCGATTAATTGGTGACGTAACTGTAATAGTTTCTGTCAATGGTGTTGAACAACCAAATTATGGCATAACGCTTAACATCATCCCACGCAATCATGATAACTTTGATAAACCTTTAGAGATTGGTGCTGGTTCTGTTGTTAACTTTGTATGCAAGGTTGCTAACGCTACCGCTGTAAATACGGTGGCATCATTATTAATTGAATTAATTTAATTTTTTATTTATTAATAAAAAATGAAGCAACCGACAGCACCAAGTTTATATCCTGATTTGTCAGTGGAAAATTCAGTGGAAAACGGACAAAATTATAGATTGCAAAAGATTTCAGAGATTGAAAAAAAGTTAATTACAGAACGAGATATACGTCAGTCACTTTATAAAAAATATAAACGTGGTATTAATATTACAGATGGAATTGACACTACCTTAATATCTGCAAGTGTTATTATGGCTGGGATTGGATTTGCTATTCCAGTTTTGCTACCTTTAGAAATAGCAGCAATAGTATGTGGAGCTACAGGTGTTTGTGTTAATTTTATCAGACGGAAGCTTAATGCAAAAGCTCAAAAACATCATGAAATAAAAACTTTGGCAGAGGCAAAGTTAAATAGTATAAAGCAGTTAATATCAAAAGCGTTGAGTGATGCACAAATATCTGATCAAGAGTTTAAGATGATTTTAGATGAGTTGGATAAATATTATAGTTTAAAAGAAGACACCAAACAAAAAAAGGCTGAAATAAGTGAAGTTCAAAAAAAAGAACTAGTAGAACAAGGAAGAAAAGAAGCAATGGCAACCTTACAAAAAAGTCTAAAAAGTGTGTGATTTATTGTTTTAGTAGTGTGTTTGAGTATGATCCACCACCTTTGTATTCAAGGTCAGAAAATTGTTGATTTGGGTGTAATTTTAATAACAAATCAACAAATTTGTTTTGTATTAAAGAAACATTTTATAATTTTGATAACTTATAAAAAAAATTTAAACTTGCAATCTTCACTACCCCATTTTAAAAAAGTTTTAATAAATCAAGAAAATCAGCATTTTCATGCTGATTTTTGGGTATGTTGAGGTTGGTTTTATTTGGTGGAGTTTTGATGATTTGGTAGTGGGATACTGTTGTAATTTTTGGGTTGCTGAAATTACAACAGGAAGCCCAATTTACATATATATAACTTCTTCCATCTACCATCCACTGCAGTGGTAAAGATACAACTTCTACCATCTGCCCTCCACTATAGTGGTAAAGATGCAACTTTTACCATCTGCCCTCCACTGCAGTGGTAAAGATACAACTTCTACCATCTGCCATCCGCACACTGCAGTGGTAAATACAACTTCTACCATCTGCCCTCCACTGCAGCGGTAAAGATACAACTTCTTCCATCTACCATCCACTGCAGTGGTAAAGATACAACTTCTACCATCTGCCCCCCACTGCAGTGGTAAAGATACCACTTCTACCATCTGCCCTCCACGGCAGTAGTCAAGATACAACTTCTACCATCTACCCTCCACTGCAGTGGTAAAGATACAACTTCTACCATCTGCCCTCCACTATAGTGGTAAAGATGCAACTTTTACCATCTGCCCTCCACTGCAGTGGTAAAGATACAACTTCTACCATCTGCCATCCGCACACTGCAGTGGTAAATACAACTTCTACCATCTGCCCTCCACTGCAGCGGTAAAGATACAACTTCAACCATCTGCCCTCTACCGAGATATCAACAGAAACCATTTTTAAGGTGAAGTAGTCCTCAGTAGTTAACTAACCTAATGATCCAACAATCAAAAGGTGTATTGGCAATCCAAAAGAATCATACCAGTTTTAGAACACACCTACAATGTTTCATGAAGACAGATCATGTAAAACTGAGATTTCATGCAAAATAACAACTAAGGTAAAGCTTTATGTTCATTATGACCTTGACTTTTAACCTCATGAATGCTGGCAATTTAAAACTTGAGATATGTGGAAACCATTTACAAGTCACTGTGACCATGACCTCTGACTAATCTACACCAGAATGAATAGGTTTCCCGCCAAGCCCAAGATACCAAGTTTCATTAAAGACTTTCATGTAAACCTCAGTTTTGGCCCATTTAACGGCACGATCTGGGGTCAATGAGTTAATATACCGAGTCAAAAAAGAAAGTGTGCTCATCTGTTTTGGAAATACTCACAAAGTCGTAATGACCAATTGAGCCATACAAGTTTAAAACTAGAAATGTGTCAATAGGACTCGGATGCTATTGTTTCATATATTAATAAGGAAATTGTCTTTCGGAAATTAATTTCATGATTTTATACTATTCCAAGGGGCATAACTCTGAAATTACAGAGGCGGTGGGATGATTATAAAACTGGGCCGAGACATAGTGCCCTTATACAATCTGACTAAGTTTGGAGAAGACTGGATAACAATGACCCAAGTTACGAATCCAGACAACAATAATTGTTTGAACTTTTATCAATTCAAGAGGCATAACTTTAAAACTACTGAGGCGATGGGGCCGATTACCAAACTTAACCGAGACCAAGTTAGAGTCTGGACATCATTTTGTTAATTTTTATTATTCCATAGGGCCTAACTCTGGAAATACTGAGGAGAAGGGGAAAATTATCAAACCTGACTGAGATATTGTACCCATATACAATTTGACCAAGTTTGGAGAAAATCGGATGACAATTACCCAACATTTTTTACACAGGATGCATGCACAGATGGACACTATTATGCCCTTCCACCATTCTTCGAATAAATATACAACATGTATGCATCAATGAAGTAGTGATACCTTGTATGAAAAGTTCCTTTACTAACAGAGTCTGAGTTCCTCAAAGTCAAATGAATGAATGAATGAATTGGGGTTTTAAGGCGCACCAACACATGAAAAGGTTATATGGCGCCTAAAAGGCATGAACATGCCAGGCTCACCTTCCATGTACATCGAGACAGAATATGGAAAATGGGCCTAGAACCTTCTCACCCTGAACTGCAGAATTGCTGCAAATTCTATCGTAGAAACTCCATTTACGCTGGAGCCACGTTATTGTTTTTCTGCCACTGCTCTTAGTGATGTGAGTGAGATGGCACCTGAAACAATGCAGGGGTCATGATGAAGACATTTAATGAGCATGAACAAAAAATGACAAAATGAATATAAATGGGGGGGTCCTACCCCTCTGCATGTGACGGTGTGTTTGCAGTGGTTGTATTCTACCCCAGCAACCACACGGGGATCCTCAAAGTCAAAAAAGAGCAAAACTAAAATTGCAAAATGCATGAAGTTGAACATTGTGCATGCAGTTGAATGGGAAAACAGTCGTGTGTTAATTTCTGGTTTTCTGGTATTTCTCATGAATGTCAAACTATTAACTTAATCTCAAACATAAAGTTAGAATGTTTGAACACATGTATGGAGTAAAAGTAGTGTTTTGGAAGTAGCAGAATGGCGGGGCAGCACGCCCTGCCCTTTTTCGGCCAGCCCTGCTGCCTTAAAAACGATTCCTGTTGCCATTATATATCCACCCTTTTGCCCAATATTTGTCATGTCTAGTATGTATTGACCTCCTTAGGCAATAAATCGAGCAGGTGTTAATTGCGAACATTGTATACATGGAGTGTTTCGTAAGGATTAGTTTGAGCCAATGCGTATCAGGTTTGGACATGTCAACATTTTGAGTATGTTAAGAAAATATGTTTATTCATATTTCATTTAAAATTGCAAGTAAATTGTGCTCTTATCCATTTACTTGCAATTAAAACATAAAATGATAAAAAATAAAAAAATCCGAAAATCGCATGAAAAATTTCAAAATTTGATTTTTATACTCAGTCTGGTAACTTACACGTTGCTTATTGCTTTGTGGTGTCAAACTAAATCGATTGATAATGAATAAAGACGGACGTTTTATAACATTTTCATCAACTTATAGTCAAATCTGACCATCTCTTCCTGAAATATAACAATCTGACGCGATTAACTATACACTGGCGAAAGCAATTGTAAAACTATGTTAGCGTAAAAAATTGATGTAATACTCTTTATTTCGGATGCATTAAAATGTTCTACTTTTACTTTGTATTTTCAAATTTTCTTTTAAATGTTATTCACTTAAAAAGAAACATAATGGCTCAGTGTTATCTTCACTACATCGATAATGAATTGTATAAAAAGAAAAAAGATAATCTAGAAAAGCAACTAAAACAATGAAATAAATGAGTGAGAACTGTATTACCTGTTTCTTTTTATTTATAACAACTTTATAGTTTTAGTTCCTTTACAACAATAAAATTGACATGTTCATTTTGTTGCTTCATTTTTGTTTCATTTTTGAAGTTTTCACGCGCTGGAAATTGCCCTTTTTACATAATTTTGCGCACGTAAAAATGCCCCTTTTCAGGGAGCACCCTGCCCTTTTTAAATCCTGGGGGAAACAATACAAAAGTTTACAGCAGCATAGTAATATTCGTAATGAGGTTGATTATGCTGTTTGCACACTTTCTTTTTTGAATCAGTGTAGTTCCTAAAACTGCCTTACTCCCTGCCAGATAACACTATTAAACAAGAGGCCCTTAATCAATCATCTGAGGATCTTTGCAATGATGAAAAAATTATCCTCTCACAAATGCTGATTGAAGATGTTTTCAAGTCTTTCCTTATGTAAGTCTATGTACAAACATGCAAAATATCTACAAACAAACTTTAGACCCAGGGGTTGCAGCCATTTTTGACTCCAGCGACTTCAAACGAGCAAACTTGATAGAGCAGGGGTTAGCGATCATTAATAATAATAAAGAAAGAACAAGAGAACAAGAGGGCCTGTGGATGCCCTACAAGTTAAAATGGCTCTTATATAAAGGGGTTTCATCATTAAATTCCTTTTTCAATACCTTTTTACAAGTGCAAAACAAAACATTTGACCCCTGGGGCATGGTCAAATGTGACCCAAGGGTCACCATTTGAACAAACTTGGTAGAGGACAAAAAGCCTATAACAAATGCAAAACATTGGCATCGGGCCAAATGTGACCCCAGGGTCACTATTTGAACAAACTTAGTAGAGGATCATAAGCTTATAGCAAATGCAAAATATTAAACCTCTGGCTCTTGCAGTTTCAGAGAAGATGATTTTTTAAGTTTTTCCCTATACAAGTATATGTAAAACATTTGACCCTGGAGCGTGGCCAAATGTGACCCCTGGGTCACCATTTGAACAAACTTGGTAAAGGATCTTAAGCTTATAGTAAATGCAAAATATTAAACCTCTGGCTCTTGTAGTTTCAAATAAGAAGATTTGTTAAGTATTTCCCTATAGAAGTCTATATAAAACATGTGACCACTGGGGCAGGGCCAAATGTGACAAAACATGTGACCCCTGGGGTGGGGCCAAATGTGACCCCAGGGTCACCATTTGAACAAACTTTGTAAAGGACCATAAGCTTTATGCAAAAATATTAAACCTCTTGTAGATTCAGAGAAGAAGATTTTAGATTTTTTTTCCTATACAAGTTTATGTAAAACTGTGTCCCCCGGGGCAGGGCCAAATTTGACCCCAGGGTCACCATTTGAACAAACTAAGTAGAGGACCATAAGCTGATTCTACAAGTAATAAGTGAGAGCTCTATGCCTTGTGGTTTCAGAGAAGATTTTTTAAAGTTTTTTCCTATATAAGTCTATGAAAAACATGCAAAAATCTCAATATACAAACTTTGGACCCCCAGTGAGCAATTGTTAAAAGTTATTTGAAAATCTGTCCATGAATGTCAGTTATTAACCGGACACGAAAGCACTTTGTTTTGACCTTTCACCTTTAAGTGTGACCTTGACGTTGGAGCCACGGACCTAGATTTTGTGCGCGACAAGTCATCTTGTTGTGGTGAGCAATTGTGCGAAGTTATTTGAAAATCCGTCCATTATTGTCAGAGTTATGAAGCGGACACGATTGTACAGACGAACGGACAACCTTTGACCTCTAAGTGTGACCTTGACCTTGGAGGCACATACCTGGATTTTGTGCGCGACACGTTGTCTTGTTGTGGTGAGCAATTGTGCGAAGTTATTTGAAAATCCGTCCATTATTGTCAGAGTTATGAAGCGGACAGAAGAACGGGGATGAACGGCGACAAACGGAAAGACAGTGCGACTACCATATGCCACCCTTCGGGGGCATAAAAAAGGAAGCCTGGCTTAAAAGGCTGTTGAGTTTGGATAATAAATGTGAAAGATAATGGCAACAAGACCTCAGTCTGAGGGTGTCTTGCCCACCATGGCAAACCGCATATGAAATATTTTCTTAAATTTGTGCTTAAATGATGTCCATCAAAGACAACACTTTGTATGACCAAGTATCAAACAAATAAAAGCGAAGTAATCATAAGAAGTTAAGTTACTGAGGTTAAGTGGTTTAACCAGGGTGTAGTTTTGGGAAAATAATGCAAAATATGACCTTGACCTTGGTATTTTTTGCCGTTCAGCGATGTCCACCAATGCCAACAATACATATGACCAAGTATTAAATACATAAAGTCAGGTAATCATAAAGTTAACAGGTTGATTTACCTAACCAAGGTTGTTACCTAACTAAGGTTAAGTTCGGGGGAAATAAAGCAAAATATTACCTTGACCTTGGTATTTTTAGTTATCCTGCGATGTCCACCAATGCCAATTAGAGCTGTCGCCTTTTAAGGGCGACAAATATACCCCCACTACCAGTCCCCACAATTCCCCACCCTACTGTTTGAGTAAAGATTGAGTGGAATGGGATTTTCATGATCAGGTAATGGTGGCCTTGTACTTTGACCTACTGACCTCAAAACCAATGGGGCCATCTTTTCATCACAGGCAGTCCGCCTATTAAGTTTCATGAGATTTGTTTTAGGGAGAGGAGTTATGGAGCAGACAAGATTTTTCATTATCTGGTCTCGGTGACCTTGACCTTTGACCTACTGAATCAAAATCAGAAGTGGTCGTCCTCTCACCTTAGGCAGTTCACCTATGAAGTTTCATGAGATTTTCTTCAGGGGGACAGGAGTTATGGAATGGAGAAGGTTTTTCATTATCGGGTCCTGGTGACCTTGACCTTTCACCTACTGACCTCAAAATTAATAGGTGTTGTCCTCTCACCACAAGCAGTTCACCTATGAAGTTTCAGGAGATTTGCCTTAGGGGGAAAGGAGTTATTGGGTTGGTTATCATTCGAAAACCGATGTCTATATCATATAGGAATATTAGTTTTTAAATGTAAAAATGAACTAGTACCAAAATACCTGTCAGATCTAATTTGCTTCTCTCACAATGAAAATTATATGTTGTGTTCCATTAAGCGAAAAGATCTTGTTCCACTAAAACATCGAACAAACTCTTTTAAAGATTCTTTCAGCTACTACAGTACAATAGTATGGAATACAATTCCTTTACATATATGTAACATCAATAGCTTTAATTCGTATAAAATTGTATAAATACAATTTAAAACAATTTCTTTTCCAAAAACAAGATATAAACTAGCTGATATTACTATATAATTATGTCGCTGTTGGGTTGTTGTTATTTTATTTTTTTCTTGAGTGAAACTGGCACTGTATACATGTAATTGCTTAAATATCCGTCATATAGGACACTATAGATATATTGATTATGAATTAAGAATATTATGAATGTATTAACCAATGAGTGTTTGTCGGATATGAAGTATTGTTGTGTATATGGATGTTTGCATGTGTGCGGGATGTTTGCATGTGTGCGCATGAGTATGCATGTTTTTATATGTATTTATAACTGTTATAGCATTATTGTTCGAAGGCCACATTGAAAATAAGTGTTTGTATTTTATATGCATAACTTAATGTGTTTTAACCTTCGTTAAATAAAGAAATTATTATTATTATTATTATTATTATTATTATTATTATTATGGAGCGGACAAAGTTTTTCATTATCGGGTCCTGGTGACCTTGACCTTTGACCTACCGACCTCAAAATCAATAGAGGCCATCCTCTCACCAGTTCACCTATAATGTTTCATGAGATTTGCCTCAGGGGGAGAGGAGTTATGGTGCGGACAAGGTTTTTCATCATCGGGTCCCAGTGTACTTGACCGTTAACCAACTAACCTCAAAATCAATAGGGGTCCTCCTCTCACCACAGGCAGTATATCTATGAAGTTTCATGAGATCTGCTTCAGGGGGAGAGGAGTTATGGAGTGGACAAGGTTTTTCATTATCTGGTCCTGGTGACCTTTGACCTACAAGACCTCAAAATCAATAGGGGTCATCCTCTCATCATAGGCAGTCCACACATGAAGTTTTATGAGTACTTCAAGGGGACAGGAGTTATGGAGCGGACAATGTTGCGTCTACAGACAGCTGAATGTGACCTTGGTATTTTTTGTCGTTCAGCGATGTCCACCAATGCCAACAATATATATGACCAAGTATCAAATACATAAAGTTAGGCAATCACATAAAGTTAACTGAGGTTGTTACCTAACCAAGTTAAGTTACCATCCAAAATATGACCTTGACCTTGGTAATTTTTGTCGTTCAGTGATGTCCACCAATGCCAACAATACATATGAACAAGTATCAAACAAAACAAGAAATCCGTGGATTCACATGTCTCGCCTAACGGGGGCTAGACTTAAAAATAAAAAGGTCAATGATGCTTAAATGAAAGTTTGTAAACATTTTAGTAACTAAAAACAATCGAGTTTGCCGTTTCCTGAGATGACATTTAAGTGCATTTGTTTAAAAACAAAATGCCATTCTATTAAAAACAAGAGGCCCAAGAGGGCTCTACTGGCTAAAACAGCTCTTATATCAAGGGTTGTCGACATAAAATTCCCATCAGTAGTTGTTTTTTTAAAACATTGCATAAACAACAGGGATAGGATGGCCTAAGATCGCTCACCTGGTAATCATTGGCAATAAGTCTGCTGTGTCTAGTCTGGCATGGGCATTTTTTAATTTGTCCCACTTTCTTCTATGAATGAAATTTCATAAAAATGGGGGGGGGGGGGGGGGGGGGGGGGGGGGGGGGGGGTCTTCTATGAATGAAATTTCATAAAAATGGGGGGTGGGTGGGGGTGGGGTTGGGGGATGGGGGGGTATATTAACATTCTAAACAAATATGGTAAAGATCAGATAAAAAATGAAGTAACTACAGATTTAACAAAGGAAAATACAATATAGCATTTTTCACAAATCAAGGCCATAACCTGTCGTTACTAACTAGATCTAGCTGGTTTTCGAACTTGTTCAAAATTTCAATGATATACCATGCTTTGCACAACTAGACATCATACTGAGGCTTCCTGCCAAATTTTGTAGAAATCCAACAAGCCGTTTAGGAGGAGTAGCGCCGACAAGAAATTTAAAGTAAACATTTTAAAGTGCCATAACTCCGTCACAAATCAGCAAACTGGAACAAAAGCGCAATATGCATAACTAGACATCTTACCGATGCTTCCTGCCAAGTTTCCTCAAAATCCAACAAGGCGTTTAGGAGGAGTAGCGCCGACAAGAAATTTAAAAAAAAAATGTCAAGGGGCCGTAACTCCATTAACAAGAGGTCAATGATCTTGAAGCTCTACCGATAGGTTTTTGATAGCTAGATCAGCATTCCTGTGAAGTTTCATGAAAATCCATCAAGTAGTTCAGAGGAGTTGTCGCTACACGTTTTCATTATATAACTCTATGTAAACAAAGATGGCCACTGGTGGTCATGTTTAACGTCAAATCAAAATAATTTTTGACAACGATCAACATCATGTCATACAGAACATTTTAGTCCCATATCAATATCGCTTACAGTTTTCAAGAAGTAGTCGCTACAAACTTGCATTTTGAAAATCTATTTTTAGCCATGGTGGCCATCTTGAATTTCCGATCAACCTGAAATGTTGCTAGGATCATTTAGACATCAAGAGCAACATTCCTGTGAAGTTTCATGGAAATCCATCGAGTAGTTTCAGAGCAGTAGACGCTACAAGTTTTTAATAAATAACTCCATGTAAATAAAGGTGGCGCTGGCAGCCATTTTTAACGTCAAATCAAAAAGATTTTCGACAATGACCAACATCATGTCATGCTGATCATTTTAGAAAAAGATCACTTAGAGTTTTCAAGAAGTTGTCGCTACAAACTTGTTTTTTAAAAATCTATTTTTAGATTTTGTGGCCATCTTGGATTTCACATCAACATGAATTTTTGCTAGGATAACTAGACTTCATGGGCAAGTTTCATGAAAATCCATTCAGTAGTTTCAGAGATGTAGTCGCTACAAAAAAAAGTTTACGGACGGACAGACGGACGACGGAAACCGCACCACGGCATAAGCTCTGCTGATCACTGATCAGTTGAGCTAAAAATCAACGATCAAAAATGCAATAGGCACATTAATGCTTCCTGCTAACACGACGTCAAATTTTTTTTTAAAACAAAACAATAATGAAATAATAAAATGTTTAAACAAAAACAAAAAAAAACAAAATTTAAATAATAAAAAAAAAGGTATATATATATTTTAAATAATAAAAAATAAAAATAAAAAAAAAAATATATAAAAAAAAAAAAAAAAAATATTAAAGAAAAAATAAATAAAATTAAATGATTGATTGATTGAATTGAATTTTATAGTCGCACCAACAGCTAAGGTCATATGGCGACTTTCCAGCTTCCATTGGTGGAGGAAGACCCCAGGTGCCCCTCCGGGCAATTTTCGTGCACGGGCAGGCACCTGGGTGGAACCACCGACGTTCCGCAAGCCAGCTGGATAGAAGAATTAAATGAAAAAAAATAAATATAATATCTATTAAAAAAAAATAAAAAAAAATAAACCCCAACAAATATACTAATAATGAAAAAAAAAGGAAAAACATCTGGTAAAGTTTGGTAAAGATCAGATGAAAAATGAAAGCCCTATCGTAGGCAAAATATAGCATTTTTAACTAAATCAAGGGCCATAACTCCGCTGTTATTGGTCCGATCTGGCTGGTTTTCAAACTTGTGCGGGCTTTCATTGATATTAACAATCTGGTAAAGTTTGGTAAAAATCGGATGAAAAATGAAGGCCTCCGGCCAGTAGAGCTAAAAATCATCGGCTCCAAAAAGTAGGTCAAGGTCACAGATGAAATCCAGGCATCCAAAAAAAATATGCACTACCGAAGACAACAACTATGTCAAAATAGAATATGTTTTCTTCCAAAGATTAAGCTATAAATTAGGTTTAAAACAACTAGTGTATAATTCGAGTTCATGAGAAAGTGATGTAAAAGAAACAATTAAAGTTATCTGTCCTTTGCTTGGATGGTGAAGGTCACATCCACATTTGCTTTATCACATTACAATGTACCACTCAAGATACAACTATAAGCAAAGTTTGAAAGGTCTTAGTGCATACAGTTTGTGAAAAGTGACCTAAATGCCAAAGTTGAAGGTAAAAATTATAAGGTTATCTGCCCTTGCTTGGAGGGTCAAGGTCATTTCCACATTTGCTTTGTCACGTTGCGATGTACCACTCAAGATACAACTATAAGCAAAGTTTTAAAGGTCTAGTGCATACAGTTTGTGAAAAAGTGACCTAAACGCAAAAGTTGAACCTAAACATTATTAAGTCATCTGCCCTTTGCTTCGAGGGTCAAGGTCACTTCCACATTTGCTTTGTCACGTTGTCATGTACCACCCAAGATACAACTATAAGCTAGGTTTCAAAGGTCTAGTGCATACACTTTGTGAAAAAGTGACCTAAACGCAAAACTTGAACCTAAAAATTAGTAAGTTATCTGCCCTTTGCTTGGAGGGTCAAGGTCACTTCCACATTTGCTTTGTCACATTGCGATGTACCACCCATGATACAACTATAAGCAAAGTTTAAAATGACCTAAACGCAAAACTTGAATGTTGACGACGCTGCCTCCGCCTCCGCCGCCGGAAAAGCAACACCTATGTCTCTTTTTTTCTTCGAAAAGGCGAGACAAAAATGAGGCAACCATATACAGTTAACTGAGGTTAAGTTACCTAACCAAGGTTGTTACCTAACCAAGGTTAAGTTTTGGGAAAATAACGCAAATTATGACCTTGACCTTGGTATTTGGCATTACATGATGTTCCTTGACCCAACAAAGCATCTGACACAGTTTCAGAAAAATTCGAGCAACGGTTGTTGAGATATAGTTGATTTAAAATGTGGCCGCCGCTGGAAAAGTGACTACAATGTCTCGCTACCCACTATGTGGGCGAGACAAAAATAACAGCTTGCACTTAAACTTGAACCAAAACCCACCAACCATAGGCTCTTGATGAGCAGTTGAGCTAAAAACATTATTAAGTCAACTAGGGACAACACATGTCAGATTATCATGAATAACTTCTGCTCTCCTTCAGACTTCCAATAATATTTTCAGATTGTCTTAGCTAATATGTATTTCCATCATTTCACTACCAATGTAAGAAGCTAAGTAACTTACTACAGCGGCTGTGTTAGTACTGTGTTCCCCGTTACAATGTTTAAGCAGCCCTCTTGAGTCTAGGTTCTGCAAACCACAGTATGGGCACCGGAATGTTGACCTGTTTGGTAAATCCCTACAATAAAGAATAATAATCATGACCACATATTGGGACTGGAAATATCTGAGGGCACACAGTACTAGATTATCATGTCCACACAGTGGATTATATTGGAGCTGGCAACCTCAGAAGACATGCAGTATTAGATTATCTTGCACACACACTGGATTATACTGGCGCTGGCAATCTCAGGCACTGGCAACCTCTGGAGGCATGTAGTATTAGATTAGCATGCCCAAACAGTGGATTATATTGGGACTGGCAACATCAGAGGGCATGCAGTCTTAGATTATCATGCCCACACAGTGGATACTATTGGGACTGGCAACCTCAGAAGGCATGCAGTCTTGGATTATCATGCCCACACAGTGGATTATATTGGGGCTGGCAACCTCAGAAGGCATGCAGTCTTGGATTATCATGCCCACACAGTGGATTATATTGGGGCTGGCAACATCAGAGGGCATGCAGTATTAGATTATCATGCCCACACAGTGGATTATATTGGGACTGGCAACATCAGAGGACATGCAGTCTTAGATTATCATGCCCACACAGTGAATTATATTGGGGCTGGCAACATCAGAGGGCACGCAATATTAGATTATCATGCCCACACAGTGGATACTATTGGAACTGGCAACCTCAGAAGGCATGGAGTCTTAGATTATCGTGTCCACACAGTGGATTATATTTGGGCTGGCAACATCAAAGGGCATGCAGTATTAGATTGTCATGCACACACAGTGGATTATATTGGGACTGGCAACATTAGAAGGCATGCAGTCTTATATAATGATTTATCATGCCCACACAGTGGATTATATTGGGACTGGCAACTTCAGAGGGCACACAGTATTAGATTATCAAGCCCACACAGTGGATTATATTGGGGCTGGCAACCTCAGAAGGCATGCAGTATTAAATTATCATGCACACACATTGGATTATATTGGGGCTGGAAACATCAGAGGGCATGCAGTCTTAGATTATCATGCCCACACAGTGGATTATATTGGGGTTGGAAACATCAGAGGACATGCAGTCTTAGATTATCATTCACACATTGTGTATTATCATCGGGCTGGCAACCTCAGAAGGCATGCACTATTAGATTATCATGCACACACATTGGAATATATTGGGGCTGGCAACCTCAGAAGACATGAGTAGATTGTCATGCCCACACAGTGGATTATATTGGGGCTGGCAACCTCAGAAGGCATGCACTGTTATATTATCATGCCCACACTGTGGATTATATTGAGACTGGCAACCCTAGAAGGCATGCACTGTTATATTATCATGCCCACACAGTGGATTATATTGGGGATGGCACCCTCAAAAGGCATGCACTATTAGATTATCATGCACACACAGTGAATTATATCGGGGCTGGCAACCCCATAAGGCATGCCGTATTAGATTAGCATGCCCATACAGTGGACTATATTGGGGCTGGAAACATCAGAGGGCATGCAGTCTTAGATTATCATGCTCACACAGTGAATTATATTGGGGCTGGCAACCTCAGAAGGCATGCAATATTAGATTATCATACCCACACAGTGAATTATATTGGGGCTGGCAACCTCAGAAGGCATGCAATATTAGATTATCATACCCACACAGTGGATTATATTGGGGCTGGCAACCTCAGAAGGCATGCAATATTAGACTATCATGCCCACACAGTAGATTATTTTGGGGCTGGCAACCTCAGAAGACATGCAGTATTATATTATCATGCACACACAGTGGATTATAATGGAGCTGGCAACCTCAGAATGTATGCAGTATTAGATTACCATATCCAAACAGTGGATTCTATTGGGGCTAGCAACCTCAGAAGGCATGCACTATTAGATTATCTATGGTATCCACCAACCTATTGTGGACGTTAGAATAGCAATATGAAGGCAGTTGTGTTTATATTTTAATGAGAGTTTCAGACTGGTTTTACTACTAAACCATTTGACAAAAATATGCTTACTACTAAACCATTTGACAAAAATATGCCAGAACTTACCTTGGGATGTATTGTATGATCTCCTTGACTGATCTGAAATAATTATGCATGAACTTACCTAGCGATGTATTGTGTGGTTTCCATGACTGGTTTGAAGTAGTTATGCCAGAACTTACCTGGGGATGTAATGTGTGGTCTCCATGACTGGTTTGAAGTAATTATGCCAGAACTTACCGAGGGATGTATTGTGTGGTCTCCATGACTGGTTTGAAGTAATTATGCCAGAACTTACCTGGGGATGTATTGTGTGGTCTCCATGACTGATCTGAAGTAATTATGCCAGAACTTACCTGGGGATGTATTGTGTGGTCTCCATGACTGATCTGAAGTAATTATGCCAGAAATTACCTAGGGATGTATTGTGTTGTCTCCATGACTGGTTTGAAGTAATTATGCCAGAATTTACCTATGGATGTATTGTATGGTCTCCATGACTGGTGTAAAGTAATTATGCCAGAACTTACCTAGGGATGTATTGTGTGGTCTCTTTGACTGGTTTGAAGTAGTTTATATGTCTGTCTATTTTATCACATTTTGCAAGATGTTCCTTCATAGACATGACTAAGAACTGAAATAAGATAGTACACCGATATCACTAAAAGTGTAATAAGAATAGTTTACTAACAACTGCAGGATATATAATAGGACTATTGCAGTGTCACAACAATTAAAACAGAGGTCAATGACCTTGAAGCCCTACTGATAGGTTTTGATAGCTAGACAGTGGACAAGGGGATAAGCCCTGATTTAAAATGGACAGGCCCAATATTTTTTCTTACTGAAAATGTGTCTTAAATTATTCCAGAAAATTATTTTAAGAGACAGGCCAAGGGCTTGTTGCTTCTGAAAATGGATAAGCCCTGATTTAAAATGGACAGGCCCAATATTTTTTCTTATTGAAAATGTGTCTTGAATTATTCCCTTTTATAGCACACATTTGTTACGTATGTATTAATCAAACTCAGAATCCCTTCTGATTATAATTTTCTTTTCGCTACCACTTTAGGCTCCCTAGTCAGCGAAATTTTTAATCAGGTTTTATTAGACTAATGATGGATTAATTAATGAATAGAAATATGCTTTATGTATCTGTATTTATTAATCTTAATTTTTTTTTTCTTTTCATCAATGTGGATTTGTAAAGGACAGTGTTTCTTATTCGATTATGTAAAAAAAAAAAAAATGATATCTGAAATTATGTACCAGCCGAACGAACTACTATGACACCGCACTATTACGGCCCAAAAATTTCACAAACATTCAATCGAAATACAATCAATTACCAACTTATTTCATGCATTAATGTGTTTTGAATGCCAAAAATGTTTTTTCTTATCAAAGAGGAAAGAAAACACAACTCTAATAGCAGGATAATGTAGTTTTATGTCAATAACTGTCGATCTCGAAGTTGTGACAAACTGCCGACACAAAGCCAGGCGCAATATTCAAACTTCTTATTGTTTCAATGTGTGTATAACACATTCTAATTACTTTATTGCAAGTGTTTTCACAGTTCACAATACACATGGGTGTATTTTGTCTTAAGGATCATGAGATCAAGTAAAATTAATTTTGGGGATTTTTTTTTTTTGACGGGCCCGGAATGGATTTCGAGGAGCCCGGGCGTCGGGCTATCCTACTTTTCGAGCACTGTGTTATATTAACAAACAAATTTGGTAAAGATCAGATAAACAAGAGGTCAATGACCTTGAAGCTCTACTGATTGATTTTGATTTCAGGAAGTAGTCGCTACAAACTTGTTTTTTGAAAATCTATTTTTAGCCGTGGCGGCCATCTTGAATTTCCGGCCGACCTGAAATTTTGCTAGGATCAATAAGACATCAAGAGCAACATTCCTGTGAAGTTTCATGAAAATCCATCAAGTAGTTTCAGAGGAGTAGTCGCTACAAGTTTTCATTATATAACTCTATGTAAACAAAGATGGCCACTGGCAGCCATGTTTAACGTCCAATCAAAATAATGTTCGACTCGGATAACCATCATGTCATGCTGATCATTTTAGAAAAAGTCCCATATCAATATCTCTTATAGTTTTCAAGAAGTAGTCAATACACTTATTTTTTAAAAATCTATTTTTAGCCGTGGCGGCCATCTTGAATTTCCAGCCAAACTGAAATTTTGCTAGGATCAACTAGACATCTCGAGCAACATTCATGTGAAGTTTCATGAACATCCGTCAAGTAGTTTCAGAGGAGTAGTCGCTAAAGTTTTTACTATATAACTCTATGTAACCAAAGATGGCCACTGGCAGCCATGTTTAACGTCGAATCAAAATAATGTTCGACTCGGATCAACATCATGTCATGCTGATCATTTTAGAAAAAGTCCCATATCAATATCACTTATAGTTTTCAAAAAGTAGTCGCCACAAATTTATTTTTTAACAAGAGGTCAATGACCTTGAAGCTCTACTGATTGATTTTGATTTCAGGAAGTAGTCGCTACAGACTTGTTTTTTGAAAAATTATTTTTAGCCGTGGCGGCCATCTTGAATTTCCGGCCGACCTGAAATTTTGCTAGGATCAATTAGACATCAAGAGCAACATTCCTGTGAAGTTTCATGAAAATCCGTCAAGTAGTTTCAGAGGAGTAGTCGCTACAAGTTTTCATTATATAACTCTATGTAAACAAAGATGGCCACTGGCAGCCATGTTTAACGTCGAATCAAAATAATGTTTGACTCTGATAACCATCATGTCATGCTGATCATTTTACAAAAAGTCCCATATCAATATCACTTATAGTTTTCAAGATTTAGTCGCTACAAACTTCTTTTTTAAAAATCTATTTTTAGCTGTGGCGGCCATCTTGAATTTCTGGCCGATCTGAAATTTTGCTAGGATCAATTAGACATTAAGAGCAACATTCCTGTAAAGTGTCATGAAAATCCGCCAAGTAGATTCAAAGGAGTAGTCGCTACAAGTTTTTACTATATAACTCTATGTAAACAAAGATGGCCACTGGCAGCAATGTTTTACGTTGAATCAAAACAATTTTTGACAAGGACCAACATCATGTCATGCTGATCATTTTAGAAAAAGTCCCATATCAATATCACTTTTAGTTTTCAAGAAGAAGTCGCTACAAACTTATTTTTTAAAAATCTATTTTTAGCTGTGGCGGCCATCTTAAATTTTTGGCCTATCTGAAATTTTGCTAGGATCAATTAGACATTCAGAGCAACATTCCTGTAAAGTTTCATGAAAATCCGCCTAATAGTTTCAGAGAAGTAGTCGCTACAAGTTTTTACTGTATAACTCTATGTAAACAAAGATGGACGCTGGCAGCCATGTTTAACGTCGAATCGAAACGATTTTCGAGAAGGACCAACATCATGTCATGCTGATCATTTTAGAAAAAGTCCCATATCAATATCACTTATGAAATTTTGCTAGGATCAATTAGATATCATGAGCAACATTCCTGTGAAGTTTCATGAAAATCCGTCAAGTAGTTTCAGAGGAGTAGTCGCTACAAGTTTTCATTATATAACTCTATGTAAACAAAGATGGCCGCTGGCAGCCATGTTTAACGTCGAATCGAAACGATTTTCGACAAGGACCAACATCATGTCATGCTGATCATTTCAGAAAAAGTCCCATATCAATATCACTTAGAGTTTTCAAGAAGTAGTCGCTACAAACATGTTTTTTAAAAACCTATTTTTAGATTTGGTGGCCATTTTGGATTTCACATCAACATGAATTTTTGCTAGGATCAACTAGACTTCATGGGTAACATTTCTGTAAAGTTTCATGAATATCCATTCAGTAGTTTCAGAGGAGAAGTCGCTACAAAAAAAAGTTTACGGACAGACAGACAGACAGACAGACAGACAGACGGACGGACAGACGGACGACGGACGCCGCACCACGGCATAAGCTCTGCTGATCTCTGATCAGTAGAGCTAAAAACGCAATAGGCACAATTAGAAATCATACCAATGCTAAGATTCGTCAAATTTGGATTAAAAAAAAAAAGGCCCTGTCGTCTTAACTAGGCAAAATTTTGCATTTTTAACTAAGTCAAGGGCCATGACTCCGCTGTTACTGGTGCGAACTGGCTGGTTTTCGGAATTGTTCAAGCTTTCATTGATATTAAAAATCTGGTAAAGATCGGATGAAAAATGATGGCCCTATCGTATTAATGAGGCAAAATATAGCAATTTTAACAAATTCAAGGGCTCTACCTCCGCTGTTACTATTCCGATCTGGCTGGTTTTCGAACTTGTCCGAGCTTTCATTGACATGAACAATCTGGTAAAGTTTGGTAAAGATCGGATGAAAAACTAAGCTTGTCCGAGCTTTCCTTTTTTCTTTTTTTTCTTTTTTTTTTAGAAATAGTACATGTTTATTCAATGGAGTAAAAATCGAACACATTTATTCGACGGATTGCAATAAGCACAAGTTTATTCAAATGAATAGAAATAGAACATGTTTATACAACGGAATACAAATAGTACATGACTGTTTGTTTTTCAACGGAATACAAATAGTACATGTTTATTCAATGGAATAGAAAATAGAAAGAAAACATGTTTATTAAACGTAATACAATTACATGTAGTACATGTTTATTCCACGGAATGCAAATGGTACATGTTAATTCAGCGTAATACAGATAGTACACGTTTAATCAACGGGATACAAATAGTTTTGTTTTTTTCTTTTTTTTTCTTGGTTTTTTTTTTATTCAGTATTTACACAAAAAACAAATATATAGACATGAAATACAACATTGTAACACTTTTATGAATTAATTGAACCAGTATACATTCGTTCGTTCTATCATTCAAACGCATTCATTGAATCATTCATTCATTTATAGTTCATTCATTCACTCATTTATTCATTCATTCATTCATTCATTCATTCACTCATTTATTCAATTATTCTATGTTCAGTTGTGTATCCGTTATTTTCTGTTATTGGGGCGATTATCAGTTGCGTTTACATATCTACCCCTACGCTGATATAGGTCGATGTTCTATTTTTCCTTAATGTGCCTCAAAGATGTTCTCTGTCCTCCCACTTCGTGTATTTTGTGAATGAACTGATTAGGTCAGAAAACCCATGCTTACGCAGTGAATGCACGTGCTGTCTTTAAAATAGAACATGTGAAGGGTAACCTTTTCATTGTAAGATTGTGTTGATCCAATCATGTGGCAACATTGTTGTTCTTCTAAAACTGGATTATATTTGTTGCGCACGTCTTGAGTTTGATGATTGGGTAAGTTTATTAATATATGTATATATTTATTTATTTTTACTATCAAAAGTTTATCATTCCATACACGTTTAACATCTAGATAACGTGACAATATGCTTACCATTATCAATGTTAAGCTATTTTGTGTTAAAAAGAAAAGATGTTATTACATGGAAAAAGGTGATTTACTGTCCTTGCTTTGATATCTTAACGAAATGCGAAAAGTAAGACATCTTGGAACAGTTAATGACAATATTAATATTACTAACGTGGTACGATGGTAACTCACGTTGAAAGAATATTGTGACTTTTATTAACATAAACAAATTCATATGTACTTTTTTAGCTGTTCTATAAGATTGCAGATTTTCCTATTTGTGTGTTTTATGTAGGCACTTAATATGTTTATTTCATATTTAAATATGTTGATTATATCGTATGGGTCATGTTTATTTTCACAGTTGAAGAAAGATTTATATATGCAGAATCCTATTAATGACATAATCTCGGATATATCTGTATATTCATCATATTCTGGCTTGTAACCCAATACAATGAATTCAAGCTTAGCCATGTCTCTCTGAAATACACATTGATTAAAAATTAATTGTATTTTGTTCCAAAAAAGTTGAAGAGTTGGACACTCTATAAAACAAGAGGCCCAAGAGGGCCTGTGAACGCTCTACTGGCTGTTATACCATTGATGAATCGAGTCGTACTACATGGTGTCTAGAGTGTACACAAGGTTTTTCAAGTATTTGACCTAGTGACCTAGTTTTT